>CM034151.1:98976630-98991638 GCA_019776745.2 Taxus chinensis
TGAAAATAGGCTCTGTGCAGGTAGCGGAGCTCGAGGTAAGATTTCATTATGGAAGGAAACATGGAGGTAATTGGGAGCAATGGTATGTCATCAAAAAATAGCATGGACCTCGCAAACATTGCTATCATTATTTGAGGTATCACCAACTTGTTAGAATATGGGGAGTTAGGAATGGCTCTTGAAATGCGTAGGTTTTGGTTAACGGGTCCTTAAGGATATCCAAGATAGATCTCCGTGGTAACATTTATTGAACAATATTCTTGAAGGTGATGAGTTATTATTGATATGACCTTTGACACAAGGCTAGTTGCAAAATTCCTTATACCATGAGGGAATGGTTTTCTTAGGTCAGAACCAATGATGGGGACGAGTAATGGACATAGCCTTAAAAAATACTTCCAAAATAGAAGAATAAGATTATCCTAGAAAGTATACTCGTATTCGTCTAAATTGGTAAGCTTGGACGGGAGAGAGATTAGAGGAGGTTGCTGAGGCTTGGATTGAGAGGGGGACCTATTATATGGAATCACAGCACCCCCATGCATATATTGAACTCACGGGTGATTGGATGACCATGGGTACTATCTCAAGTGTTGGGACTTGTTAATGTGAGATAGACCTCCAGAGAAAGCTGGTTCTGCTCTAAATCATGCCCAATATACTCTAATGCAGGGTAAGATAACTGTTTCTCTAATCTATTTTTACAGGAACCAGGAGAGGAAGAATTTTTTTGGGGGGGCAATTACATGAAATGTACAATAAAGTGGTGACTACATAGCAAAGGAGGGTTGAGAGTAGTCTTAAATGCATGAAATGCAGAAAAGCAAAGCGAAACACTAGAAGAGGTGATGACAGTACCATAATCTAGCAAACGCACTAACAATAATATTTAAAAACATAACAATGATAATCGATCCTTAAGAAACATAAGAATAGATACAATAATCTATAATCAAGGTTGAATGGGGCAAGAAGAGTGACAAGAGAAAAAAAACACAGCAAGGGAAGAGCATCCACCAAACGTATATTTTTATTGCTTACTAAATGCACAGTCAAAGTTACAAAAAAGGGCCTGGATAACCATGCAAGGAGTCCACAAAAAGGCCTGAAAAACACATATATTCATAAAAATTTTTGGTATATCTTTGCTAAAAAAACGACCTCCTTTTACATGAGCCAACACTCCAATTTATTAGAAAAAAGAGAAGAGAGAGAGAAGGAAAATGAAATCCAAATCTGTCATCACACTTGTAAGAAGGCATTAAAGAGTAAAATGATTGAATTTACTTGCAAAAAGGCCCCCATACTGTCACAGGTGCTGCAGCAGAGACAGAATTATGACATGCCTCAATTGCTCTCCCAACCACAAATAAAACATGTTATGAAACACGGCACGTTTTTTAAAAAAATTTCCATGAACTCTAATAAACATGGATTTATTGAACTTTTGCAGGGCTTAGAGCCCAAACATTCCTAATGGTACCAATTTTGTGTGATTTAGTGAAAAATGCAAAAGTTATGGCCTTCTGAGTGCGGGTAGCTATTTGGGTCTGGCCGGTGTTTTCTGTAATTGACGGGAATGAGCACATAAATGACTAGAGATGAATATGTTTATTTTATTAATATATGTACCTAATTAAAAATAAGGTTTTTTGGCATAGAGGGCATCGTGATCGTTCCAGATAGTCAATTTGTGAAATAGACGAAGCTCGGAGTCAAAAAGTTATGGCCATTTGAAGTTCACGGGTCAAAACGGTGACTTTCTTCTTTGCCGCGGCCGCCAGATTTAGTGTCCAGGTCCCCGCGTGTAGTTTGTCCTAGCTGTCCAGAATGAATTCAAAGCAATCAGCTGATTCGAGCTTCCTTGTATCTTTCTGTGGATGTTCATCTTTTGCATCCCGCACTACTTTGTCCGGCTGTCTCGGACAAAAATCTCCGAACTCCGAAATGGACCGGTATTTCTGAATAGCCAATTCGAATCCCACACTTACTTAGTCTTGGTTGTTCCCAACGTGTGAAACAAAATTCCTTGATGATTTTTCCTACTTCGGCAGCTTCGGGTTTTCGCGTACTTCGCGTTTCGATGTGTCCCAAAGTCCCGCGGACCCGCCTTGTTTGGGGGGGGGGGGGGGGGGGGGGGGACAAAAATGTCTGATTCTTAGCGGATGTTCTTTTAATTTTGGCCCCAGAACTTGGTACGACAAACCTCGGTATGACCCGCACTGCTACAATCCGCACCCTTTAGACCTGAAATGCTTTAAAATAGTCCTGCAACCTTATTTTTGCATTCTTTCCATTTTTTAACTCATTGGAATTTCTTCTTGGATGAGAGAGTCAGAGAGAAGCCGAGGGGTCCCCCAAAAACATGATTTCAGGCCTTGAATCAATCTACTTGCTCGGGACTAAAGAATTTGATGCATGTTATCAAAATTACCTTGAGAGGTAAATTTTGGATAACAGGACCAACCTTGAGAACTATGAAATTGGAAGACCCTTTGGGTTTTGAATAGTTTTTTTAGGGTTTTGAAGATGAATAGGCATCATTTGATTTAAACATGATGTTCTTGTTATGAGTTGAATCTTCTTTTCTTCGATAGCACAAATTTCCAATTTCCATGCCATGATGAATGCCTTGTCAAAAGTATGAAAGGGTCTACACCTATAGGGTTGGTGAGATGTGTATTACGCATGCCCAAGTAAATAGCTCTATCAGTTCAGTTTGAGGTAATTGAAATGTGAGCTAGTTAATGAGATTGTGCCAATGAGCAAAAAAGTTAGCGATTAACTCATCATCATACTATTGTGTGGGATAAATATCAGTAATGGTAACCTTCTTAACAATGTTGATGGAGAAGTGATCTAGGAAGGCTTGTGCTACTTGATTAAACGATTAGATGGAATGTCTTGGCAGCCCACTATACCATTCTAATGCAAATCCTATTAGGGACATCGAGAAAGTCTGTAGGAGTAAAGTGTCATCGTGGATGATCAGGTAACACCCATGTTTAAACGACCACAAATGTTGTTATCGGTCCTCTTTTTTATTGAAGTGGTTGAATTTTGGCATATTTCAATGTATGGATATGGTTGAAAAGGAATGGATGGGTGAGTAGGCTCATTACAAATTTCATCATAGCTGAGGTAATTGCATGAGCCGGAAACAAATGCTTCTAGTGTCTGCATCTTTTCCATCATCAACTTGATGAGGTCATTGGTACATTGTGATGGAGGGACACCTCTTGTGACATAAGGGGGTGGGTATTGAACCTAATAGGGAGTTTGAGAATAGGGAACCAACATAGAGGAAAATATCCAGAATGGGTGACAGACAGCGATAGGGGGTGGTTGATAGTATGTGTATGTAGGTGGGACGGTCGTAGTGACTCTAGTAGTGATTAGGGGTAGGGTTTGTGGGATGAAGAGGACAAGATTATGGAATGGAGTAGGGGTCAATGACACCACAAGTGGTTGGGTTGCAATGGGTGTTTGTGAGAAAACAGGTGCAGATGGGGTTGTGCTCTAAGTGGTCGGTGAGAGGACAACAAATATGACGTGTGTAGCTAATATTGTAAATGCATCGGTCCTAGGAGGTACGGGTCATAGCTATAAAACCACTAGGGGTGAAGCATGTGAAAGTAAGGCCAAATTATTAGGGGTTGATGTAGGAGTGGGAATAAGGTTAGGAGATATAGATACATGCATTCCATATATCAACTTCCATGAAGAATCCCGAGTAGAAGAATGGGAGAGGAAAAACTGTAAGGATGTAGGATTATGGTCAAGGAGGTGTACAAATTCCTTGTCACCTTCAGAAATGGTTATATGTATGGTTGGATCCATGGGTGACAGGATAGAGGGTAGTGAGGGAATAGGTGGGAGTGGTTGATAACTAGCATGGAATATGAGGGCATTATTCTGGCTGTGAGTCAACACTGTGTGAACAAGTGCTGATCTGGTAAGACTGTATTCTGTATATGACACATAAACTATCATGACAAAAAATAATTAGGTTGGGATAGTGAATTTGATCAAGATTTGGATCTGAAAACCAAATACATACACCGATAACGGTAAGATTGACCGGTGACGGCTACAAGGAAAATGACACCGGTCACACAAACCGATGTTGGTTACTATAGAAAATCACCAGTTTTAGAAAATGAAACAAGGTTGATAGAAAATATAAAGAGATGTTTTATTTATGATGGTAATATCAGTAGAGAAAAATAGAGTATAAATAAAATATTTTAGCACCCAAAGGGTCAAAAATTAGCACAGAATGATGAAGGAATACTGTCCCAAGCCAAAGTACCTAGAAATTCAGGAGCCGACACCGGTTGGGTTTAACCAACGATGGTAAGATGAAAATCGACGATGGTCGTTGGATCGACACTGATTACTGTGAAATTGAGATAGAAATGAAGAAATTTGGGTTGTGATTTAAATCAAGTGAATAATCAAACTCAAGATTTTTACAATGACAAGATGGGACCCTGGGACACTCAGATAAAGTCGGAGTACTCCAACTATGATGGGGACTGTGTAAGGAAAAAACAAAAATGTGGAATCATGTCCTCACATCTCAAAACACAAAGCCAGAAGATCGCTAAGAAAATTACAATCCTAAGAGTGATTTTTCTTTATGTGTCTTCAAATTATGCTATTTATGACTGAATCATGAACTTTAGAATAGATTTTCTGGTGAGTAAGGCTTCCTAAAAAGAAGGATATCTAAAAGGAGAGGTTTCAGGTATGTTATGGTGAGGGCATGTCGTTTTCTAAGATAATGACTTGACAGAAGCAAGGAGCTAGAGAGTACTGTCCAATTTGATTGTGTGATCGCAGACAGGTTTTCGCAGGTAAGATGTTGTTTAAGAAAAATGTGTATATTTAAATTTTTTGCAAGTTTGGTAAGACACGAGAGAGAGAGAGAGAGTGTGTGTGTGTGTGATTTATACAATTCTTTGTGTCAACCATCAGCTGGGCATGACTTCAAGCATATAGGTTTCCCTCATTTTAGTGTGAGATAAATGCAAAAAATTAGAATGTAATGCAATTAATTTTAAGCCCAAATCAAAAATATTACGTTTGACGAATCAAATGGTGAATAGGAGAGGGTATGCTCTTTCACTAAATGTAGGAAGAAATAAATAATAATGATTCGTTTTAAATGCACCAAGATAACTTTTTCCTTCAGAGAAATTAGAAAGAAGAGAGGATTACTAGGGAAGAAAATTACTGTGTAAAATTTTTAAAGGGAAACAAACACATAACTTTCACCTAGAAATGAAAAAAATGTAATAGAACCCCTAATGGGTCCCACTAGGCGTGCCAAAATGTTTCACCATTTTCTTTACTTTTTTTTTTGAATGAAAAAATAGATAAGGGTAAGGGCTAGGAGGAATACCTATTAAATAGGTTGGTTGGAGGTTGATGCGCACATTCATACTTATTAACCCAATGCCAATTGTGAGAGTTTCCTTTTGGCTAGGAGGAACTACCTATCATAGAAAACAAGACCATAAAAGAGAAGTTAAATGATATATGACAATGGACTGCATAGCGTATGCTAGTTGCTGGAAGTGTGATACTTCGTATAGAGGCTATCAATCCACTGTTTAAAACAAATTAATGCAAGAAATAAGTAAATTCCTACTATAGTTGATATGATTTAGGTATCTCTTTCAAGTATAATAAGAAAATACAATCACAACATGATAGGCTATAGTTTGATCTAAAAGATGAGGTGTCTTTCAAGGCAGTGGGACTAGTCAGGGTCTGATTCTGGGTTGTTTAGGTCAGCTAGTAGGAGGTTGTTTGGCTATGTTCTTGGGTAGGGTATAAAACACAGAGACCAATGTTGGTTGGGTATAACTGACAATGGTTAATAGTGACTGGTGAAGGTTATGGGTAACCAACATCGGTACAGTAGGGTGACCGTAATTCAGTGAAAACCTTATTTTAGACGCTAGATGAGGTTGGATGGTAATAAAGAAGGAGATGGCGAGGTCTACGGGGATACTAAGAACACTCAGAGAGGTGGAAGGGCCAAGATAAGTGATATGATAAACGGGTGGGTGAGATTTTTGGGTTTTTTAGAAAGAAGGCTATGGAAGGATGGGAATGTTAATAGAAGAATAATGAAAGGAATGATAATAACTCTATGAACAAAATAAGAATGGAAATTATTAATGATAAAACACTTACGAATGTTGCAACTCCAATGGTTGGGTGGTGGTGATGATTGGTTGATATAATGGAGCTTGGTGTAGTAATGACACTTCTTGGAATGTTACCATGAGTGTCAATGCTTCTAGATCTATCCTAGTACTGGGTATGGATGCCTAGGTGTGTGAAAAGACTCTAGTTCTACTTGCGTGCATCTCTCTTATCATCCTTCTTGCTCTCAGAATGTGCCAACCAAAAACAAGATTTCTTAGGTGAATAAATGGTAACCAACGATGGTTCCTGGTTGACTGGTGGTGGTTTAGGGGTGACTGGCATTAGTTAAGGTGGGATTCCCTAGGTTTACTAAAATGGGTAGATCTTTCTAATCTCTTGGGCCTAGTTAGTTTTTTCTCAAGAATTACAACAAAAACTTCCCTTCTAATGGGTGGGAATGTGGTTAGAGAGATTTTAGGGATTGATTTTAGGGTTAGACCAAATCTTAGCTCATTAAGGCAAGAAATACTTAGTTGTTATTAGTTATGGAAACATACCAAGAATAGGTCTAGGGTGAGGTGGTTAGATGAGATGTTTAGGTGAGGTGGAAATCAAGTCAATTAATGTAATTAAATGATTGATATTGTGAGGATGGGTATTAATTAAATTATATTAATATTAATGTGGTGTGGAGGGGGCTTTGGTTAGGTGAGTATGTTTGGGTTGGTTATTTGATGGGCCTCCAAGGGGAGTGTGACCAAATTTTGGTGTCTACATGTTTCACTTTCCCTTTGTATTGTGAGTATTTCACCTATTTCTTGCACACACGGCCCATGGGTCGTTCAAGCCAATTATTTCCACCATACTCACATCCAGTTTACTGAAAATATTTTTTCCCTTTTACAGAATCATTTTCCAACCTACCCAGTTTATTTGGATCATCCAAATCTACTTTATTAGCCTTTTGATCGGGCCAAGCGGACCACTAAACACCACTTTATCCATGATAGGCACTAACTCCTTTGTTGTGTGGTGATTTTGGGTTTGCAAGGAACTCATGTCCATGTAGTACTTGGAAAGTGTGGGCCTCCTTTCTCTTCCTTTCCTGAATCAGACTCTTCTGTCCTCGCACATTCACCGTTGAATGAGCTAGGAGGGTTGTTGACCCCTGACTTATGCGCATTGCTTTGAGAGTGGTGATTTTAGGTTTTGTATGCACAAATCGTCCAAGTGTGACTTGGGCCTTCCAACTCCACTCTTTCCACACAAGTCCTTCCCCATGGCCATTTTGGTCCTCATAAGCCTATGTGTTCCTTGTGTCATCTGAGCCTCTCTTTTTTGATTTTTCTGTAACCTTCAACTCGTTCAATGACTGAGTGAGCCATGGTAAAAACTTGATCATGCATTTAGTGTTGTCCTTCTTTACTGCTCAAATGAACTTGAGCTCACTTCACTGCCATAAATTACTCACTACATGGTTCAAATAGCTTGACTCAACAACATGCGAAGAGATCAGTTCTCATATTGCTTGGCTCAAAAAATCATTTAGGATTTTGGTGTCAAAACATTTCTCACTTAGTTCGCTACTACCCATGAAACAAATTGTTCTCTTCGCACATCAATAGGCAAGGTAAGGTCATTAGATCAAACAACACAAGTAAAATTGTCACAAGGTATACTGAGCAAATGAGTTCATAGGTCATTAACAATGTTACAGGTCCAGGTAACGAGGTCACGGCATAGGTAGGGCTGAGGTATGGGTAAAATAACAAGTCACTAAACACAATTAAGGATAGGTATACGTAATGTAGGCTTGGTGGTAGGTTGCGATAAGGCTTGGTAAGGTCAAATTGTGGCTGTGTTGGTTAAGAGTTGGTTAGAAATGGGGAAAGGGTATGGGTAAGAGTATGATAGGCAACTGATGTCAGTCATATGTAACTGGTGACGGTCTAGGTAAGGTTATCACGATTAATTAGGGAAGAGTACTAATGCCAGTTTGGGTATAGCCAACCATGGTGTGCTAGGGAACTTGACCGATGTCTGTTTAGGTATAACTGACGTCAGTTAGGTCAACGTGGGTATATAACAATAAAAAAGTCGTATAATACATATTTATTTGTATGTTTTGGATTTTTGGAAAATGATGAGAGCATGAGACTTGTGTGTCTTGATGAGAGAAAATTATGTGGGACTGTACTGAGGTGAGGTGGAGAGATCCAGGTAGGGAAAGGAGTCAGGTGGATGGGCCCATGAGATTAGGTAGAGTGATTGGATTGGTGGAGAGGTTGGAGGGAGAATTTCACATGGAAAATGTAGGGGGCTCGAGTGGACCGCCAGCACAATCACCAGACATGCCCCCACTAAGGTGACATCAAGATGAGGTAAGATCTAAGTCATTCAATTTTTTTGATATAAGAACAATGAAATGGGTAGGTCAGTTTGGGTAGGGTAGATAATTTTAAATGTGTGGTTAAAATTTTGAGGAACAACAGGGTGGGAAAGGTCATAGGTAGAGGAAATAGGGTTGGGGAGGGATTTGGGGTAGGTTTGGGTAGGTGTGGAAGGAAATGAGAAAGAAATGGGGGGAAGAAAATTGGGGTTTTGAGCTTTGGGCAAGGGAACAGTGACCGACACTGGTCAATGTATGGCCGTCGTTAGTTTGAATATACCAACATCGGTTAGGTATCGGGAACCGATGCTAGTTTAACATGGACCGGTGTCAGTCAGTGAATGTAGGGTGTAGTTTTTTTAGGGTTGGGGGTTTGGGGTTCGGTTTATAGGTTGGATAGTTTCATGGTCAGAGTGGGGTAATGTTGGGGTTTGGAGTTTAGGGTTTTGGTAGGAATGGTTTGAGGTTCACAGAGGGGTAATGTTGGGGTTTAGGGTTTAGGGTTTAGGTTGGAAGGGTTTGAGGTTTAGAGTGGGGTAATGTTGGGGGTGTTGGGTGATGGGAAAGTTGAATAATGTTTGTATTGTGGTGGATTCAGGCCAAAGAGAAGATATGGATGAGGGACCGTGTACCTCCTTTCTTGATGTCAATACAATCAAGTGTCATTGCCGATGAGTGGAGGCATGTGAAAGACATCAGCTTGATAGGCATGAGACGTTACAGGCATATAGTATGAGAGCCTAGCCTTATGGTCATACTCATTAATAGATGGGATGTAGTGACCAACACATTTCATTTGCCTATAGGTGAGCTGACAGTCACCCTAGAGAATGTCTATCAGATCCTACGCCTACCTATACTGGGACAACATGTGTATGATATCTCATCGGAGGCCTTCGAGGAGTTTATACTGACAGTTTTTGGTGAGGGTATGGAAGAGATGAGGTTCCATAGTACTAGTATGAGCTATGGTCAGATGTATGCAACACATCCATAGAAGATGAGGCTAGTAGTTTTGATTATGGATGTAGTGTGTTGTTTTGCACTGCCAGATGCAGAGGGTGGGAGATTCCCACGGGTGCTGATGGGGGTCCTTCATGACATGATGGAGGTGAGGACCCAATTTTCTTGGCCACCAGCATACTTGGTGTAGTTGTACAGGGAGTTGTGGGCATACAAGAGATTACGACGATTCAGCCTACATTGCACCTTTCTTCTCCACTATTGGGAATATAAGCACATTTCATGTCTGAGGCCCCTAGGTATGCCCTGGGCTGATGCATTCCAGCTGGGTCTTGTTTGAGTGGGTTATAGGTGTTTGGTGTTGGTTACTAGAGTACGCAGAGCCGTGAGGTCTACGCTCAAAATATCCTATTACAGGCACTTGCTAGAGGGGTTGTCTAGTGTGGACATTTTTTGGAGGCCCTACATGGGGTTTCCATCATATGGATGGATGGTTGTGGAGCTATACCATATGCAATTGGTTTGATGGATAGCGGGGCGATGCATGGGAGAGCATGAGATGATGCATGTAGATAGTTTTAGATAACATTCTGGGTTGTGGTAGGATATACCCCCGTCATTCCCTCAGTACAAGAGGGACGATGTGGAGAGACCGATGTCCCCTCCATGACCTACTGTGCTAATCTAACAGATATAGACCATGGTGGGCATCTCAACTGTGAGTAGTGCCACCTAGACAACGATAGCTAGACGTGGACACCCTCACAGTCTAGAGGGACATGCTACAGGGACAGGTGGCCACCTTACAGGGCCAGGTGATAGGTTTATAGGGATAGTTGATGGGGTCACAGGAAAAGGTGGTCATATTACAGACATAGGTGGTGCCCCTTCTGGCCCAGGTCACAACATTACAGGGGCAGGTACCTACACAGGGTGGGGCCAGAGAGGGGGAGTAGGTGGCCACCATATAGTCAAAGGTGACAGGGTTATAGGATCATTTGGCACTGCATAGGCACAAATTGTGGCCTTATAGGCCCAAAGTGCTATGCAGGTACCGCAACTCACACAGGTAGCAAAACAGGCTCAGGGACATGATCCCATGGTATAATTATAAGTACAAGGTTAGAGACCCTTATTGACAGGTCTGAGGACATAGATTGTGGTGAGACCCATGTCACCACCTCAGATGGTGCCCATGGCATGATTCAAGGACACCTTACATGAGGCAAGGTATTATGAGGATCGTTTGGTATAAATAGGGATAGATGTCCATTCATATACAGAGTATCGAGCATAATAAGACTCGAGTGAGAGGACCTGACCCTACATTGATAGTGTTGAGAGTACAGGGGGGCGACAAGTCTAGAGGCAGGAGAAGTGTGAGGCCAATAGAGTATAGAGGTCAGATCTAGGTGAGGGGCCATCGATTGCTAGATCAAGGCCCCACAATAGGTGATGAGGTAGGTGGATGGCACCACATAGAAGTGACAGAGGATTCGGGAGAAACTGAGGTAGAGAGCCAAGGGACAGGTGAGGGATATCGTCATTTTTTATAGTATAGGGATTATCTGTGATATGGACTAGCTTACATGCCAATGAATTTTTGTATATGATACCGACCTGCGTGTTGATGATGTTTTGTATATGATACCGGCCTACGTGCCAATGATGTTTTGTATATGATACTGACATGTGCACCGATGATCTTGAGATATTTGTATTGGAGACATTATATATGGGAGATATTTCTATATTTGGATATGACGATAATTATGTTTATGGCATGATGATGTTTATGGAATGATGTGTTTATGGCATGATGATTTTTATGGCATGATGTGTCTTCGCCATGATGTGTAGATGTACTTTCAATAATGATATTGTACATGTGATGGAAACAAGCCAAGTTAGGAATGATAGAGTCAGGTCATAGGCATCGATGGAGTCATGTCATAGGCATGGATTGAGTCAAGTCATAGGTATAGATTGAGTTAGGTCCTAGGCATGGATTGAGTCAGGTTATAGACATGGATTGAGTTAGGTACTAGGTATGGAAATAGTCAAGTTATAGGCATGGATTGAGTTAGGTCCTAGGCATGGATTGAGTCAGGTTATAGGCATGGATTGAGTTAGATCCTAGGAATGGATTGAGTCAGGTTGTGTGGTTGATTGAATTTATAATTCATTAATGTGTGGAATTTATGATGGTATGGATTGTGTTAAGATGATATGTAGTAAAATGTATGATTATGGTAGAGAAATGGTAGATGTGATGAAATGAATGTGTAAATTATGATGGTAAAGATGTTTAGAAATTGTTGCTTGTGTGGTTTAATTTCAAGTTATCCATATATAAAGGAAACTAACTAGGGGAGAATGTGAATAGGAAAAGGAAATGGAAAGGGTGAATTAGTTAGGGTAGAGAGTGGCCGAGCTAACCTCCAAGGGCCCCATGCCCTCGAAGTGCAGCCTACATAGTCCTGGTGAAAAGAGACCTCAGGACGATGCAGTTCTCCCATAATCTTGGGAAGATTGTGATGAAGGAAAGGAATGGATTGATAGGTGTTTAGGCATGGGTGAATATAGGTCATAGGCATGATTGAGTGTAGGTCACAAATTTTAATGAGTTTACGTCGTAGGCATGGTTGAGTGATTTTTAAATACAGGTGGTGGGGATCAGGTCTTATATAGGATAATCAATAAGTAATGAAGAAAAAAAGTAATAGGTTGTAAAAGAGCCACTTAATTTGATAACAACCCTAATGAGTCAATCCATATCTAAGAGGGGCTTATGAACATATGAACCTAAAGGTGTTGCATAATGGATGATTCTAAGGGTTATGAAAGTCACATGATCATGAAATGTAGCATTTGTGCAAGTCCCTTGTGTAAAGAATAAATTCGACTAAAAAGGAAAAGAGGTGGGAATGGAAGGTTTAGCGTAAATTAGTGTATGATGGAGTGTCTTTTGGAACAAGAAACTCATGATCAAGAATAGACAAGTCCATGATGAAAATTTCATCTTTTTTTTTTATAAACTGATTGATGAGGGAAGTCTATATGGGCTGAATATATTATCTCCTTACGGTCTTCATGAAGCTGAATGATGAGGGAAGCTTTTGGATATTTATTACATTTGTGTAATGACCTTATATAGCCATCCTTTAAGGGAGTGGTCTATTTATAATGGCAGAAGTAGTGTGAAGATATGTCTCATTTGAGGGAGTCATATTTTACTAGAAGTTTGACTCAAGGAGTTTATCCCTTATTGTTATTAGACGTTTAAGTCATGGATAAGACTATAAAGGAAAATTAGGTTCTTTTTTAGAAGACAAGACCACAACACAAAAATATTAACTATGAAAGAGGTGGTTTTGAGTGATGGAAGACCACAAGACTCCATCTTGAAGAAGATAAAAATTATCCATGAGAATCATGCTATGAGTGGAGCCGTGGTACTCATATTGAAGATAAGGCTGAAAGGTCATGGGAATCACATGATTCTTTTTGAGTCATGGATCCTTAAAATGGGTAACATGGAAGGTGATCGATGTTCAAGGGACAAGCGGTTAATAGAAAGAAGGTGATATAGGACTTAATGTCAACAATAAAATGGTCTAAGATGCAAGGCATTGAGGGGATCAGGTTCGGGTTTACCTTCAAGTGAAGACAAATGATAAGCACCTGATCCATAGGCATGGGTAACAATATAGGGTCTGAGATAATTAGGGGAAAATTTACGCCATTTAATTTTCTCCTCTTTGGTTACGTGTTGACTTTCCTTCAGGATGAGGCCATCGACCAAGAAGGTTCATTTGTGAACGTGTTTGTCATATGCACATTTGATATGTTTTAGGTAAATTTGGAGATGGTCAAGAGCATTAAGACATCACTCATCTAATAACTCAAGTTATGCTAAACGATCTTGGTGAAATTCATCATCGTCAAGCATGTCTTGTAGTCAAATATAGAGAGATGGAATCTAGACTTCGATAGGTAAGATAGCCTTGGTACCGTAAACCATAGAAAAGGGGTTGGCAGCAATTGAAGTGTGAATACTAGTGTGATAATCCCACTAGGAAAAAGGAATGTGTGTATGCCAATATTTCCCAGTATTGTTGACTACCTTCATAAGAATTTTGTTTAAGGTTTTTTTGGTTGATTTGGCTTGATCATTGATTTGTAGGTAATAAGGTGATGAGAAACTAAGTTGGATGCCAAAATTTTTACATAGTTTACGTAGGGTTTTGTTTTTGAATTTTTTTCCGTTATCAGTGATACTGCGGTGAGGAACACTGAAACAATAAATTATGTGATGGTTGATGAATTCAAATATCTTCTCAGTTTTGATAGAAATGAGGGGAATGGCTTCTACCCATTTAGTGTAATATTCAGTAGCGGTTATGATTCATTGGTGGCGTTGTGAAGAATGGGGGTTGATCTCACTGATAAGATCCAAACCCCATTGAGAGAAAGGCCAAATGTGTCATGTGACCTATAAGGTTTGACTTGGTGTGTGATGAAGATTAGCATGTTGTTGGCATTTCACACAGTGTTTTGCATAATCACAACAGTCACAGTTTAGGGTTGGCCAATAATAGCCTATGTGAAAAATGTGTTTTGCGACAACGAAACCACTAAAGTGACCTCCAGAAATTCCATCATGGACCTCCTTAATGGTGTAGTGAATTTCAAAATTTTTAAGGCATCGTAAGAGAATGTTGTCAAAATTGCATTTGTAAAGAAGACCACCCATGATGACATAACGAGGGACACTTTTAAGAAAGGAACGTTGTCCATTACAAGTGAGATAGGTGGGTAAAATGGAAAGTGAAGGCTAGTCTACATATTTATTATACCAAAGGTCACATGGGTTAGCGGTAATAGTTCTGACAGAGTAAACTTCATAAGGTAGATAAGAGGGTGATTTTAGCCTTTATATGGTGACAAATATTTTAGAGTTAGCAGGGGAAGAAGGTATCTAAGAAGCCAAGCAAGCCATGGTATCCACAAATTTATTAGTAGAACATGGGGTGGTTTGAAGTGCGTAATGATCAAAGGTGGTCAAAATTATGTCTACTTGATGCTTATAATTTTGAAGTATCTCATTATGACACTGGTATATACCATTGACTTGGTTTATGAAAAAATTAGAATCACCAAAGATGTTTATGGACTTAACATCCAAGCCATAGGTAGCCTAGAGGCCTAATACAAGTGCTTTGTATTCAGCAATATTGTTTGTACAATCAAAGTCACGTTTGAAAGATAAAGGCATGGGTTCACCCTCAATATGAATGAGGATAAAACCAGCCCCACGCCTACGTTAACACTTAAAGCCAACAAAAAAGAGTGACATTTGATAAGTGGGTTCATCTAGGGAATGTTATGTTTGTGGAGCCTATTTTCATGTTAGAGTGTGGTACACCTTCTATGTGTTACACTCTGGTATTTTTACGGCGGTCCCACTACAGGTGTTGAGTGGGTTCAGGGG
>CM034151.1:99594849-99674407 GCA_019776745.2 Taxus chinensis
GGAATTTCTTGTTAAAAGGGCTGGAGAGGGACAATCATCTTTTTACTACTCTAAGAAAAGCTGAATTCAATATTCCCATTGCGTCTAGAAAGAAAATTAATGGGTCGAAATATTAAGTAACGAGTGTGATTGGTACACTAGGTTTCCAACAATTGTTGGGCATCGACACCCTCAATTCCCTTTCCTGGATCCATGTGTAAATAGACAACCTGCAATCTCAACATAGACGTAAATTAAGAACAATTTCAACATGGAATTTATTTGTTGTAGTCACTTTTCTATGTGGAGACAAGGAGTCTTTTTCAGCTGCATTACAAAAATTTATAAGTAGCTGCGTGCGCAAGAGAAACTAAAAGGTACTGCTGCATCAAGGATTCTTTAGCAAAGAGAGGAGAACTATGTGAAGAGATACTCTACCAAGGAAATGTGGAGTTTCTACAACACTACACCGAATTTTGAGTTTAGACAACTTGATTGACAGCGTCAATAACATGGTCACCACAGCTGAAAGCTGGAACATTGACTCACTAGCAAGAGAATGCCATGAAAAATATCTTGAGGGCTCCAGGTTCTACTTTGATTTGCTAAATGAGCTTCAGAATACTGAAAATATAGCATTTGACAAGCTAGTTTGAGAAGGACTTCTTGAATAATTTATTTTCGACGTCAGCTGCCAAGAAAAGTGAGTACAAGAAGAATTGGAAGCCGGGTACGACGTTGACTGTGACGATGAAGAAGATCACCATACAAAGTGTCACTGTCTCACAGCATGCAAATATCACGAGCATCTACGAGCCAGTAATTCACATCATTGAGTCAAAGTTGTAATAACTCTTGAAATAAATAAATAAATATTCTTTCTTACTATGATGTCTACTCTGAAGTTACTTCTTTCCAATGCTCAGTTGCTCAAAGGGTCTAATTTTGTGGCCTGGAAGACAAAAATGAAGAAAATCCTTCAGTTTGAAGGATTATGGGGAATTGTCACAGGGTTTGTGCCCACTCCCACAGCCCCCACTGAACTAATAAAATATGAAATGGCTAGTGCTAAAGCCTTGATGCTGATAATGCTCAGTATCAGTGAGGATGTGCAACCACATGTTAGGAATGCAAAGAAACCCAAGGAGTCTAGGGACAAGTTGGCAACAATTTATGAAGCCAAAAATCAGAGGAAGATACTTCATCTTCAGTCAAAGCTACACACCCTCCCTATGGGGTTAGACGAGAAAGTGGAGGAATTCTTACGTCGCGTGGCTAAGCTGAGATCAGAGTTATTAGCGCTTGGTGAAATGGTGGATGATAAAATTCTCATTGCAATCACTTTGAGAGTACTCCCTTCTCAATTCTAAGTGTTTGTTACGACACTGAATATGTCCAAGCAAATAGTGACATTCGAAGAGCTTGTGAATTTACTACAGCAGGAAGAGGCCATCCCTTCATCCCATGGGGATTCTTAGGATAAAGACTTGTTCTCAAAGCCTTACTGTGGCCAGAAGAATCAGAAGGGTCCCCTAGAGAAGCCAAATCAAATGCAACAAAAACAATAGAAGAAAGATCAAAATTCAAAGAGATGGTGTCACATTTGCAGAACCACTACTCACAACACTGATCACTACTGGCATAATATCTTGAAATAGGGGTCTTCAAGCCATACAAGCACATCCGAGCGCAAATATTTTCAAAATTCCAAACGATGTCCCCACTGGAGAAAGTAGAAGGGACATCTTGCAGCCCAAGAAGATGATGAATCTGATGAGGAGACAACAGCAGGAGCCCATTGTGGTAAGAACCTTGTACTCGTATCTCAAACTTCTCAGCCCACGAAGAAAGTCT
The DNA here is from genome assembly GCA_019776745.2 of Taxus chinensis. NCBI lineage: Eukaryota > Viridiplantae > Streptophyta > Pinopsida > Cupressales > Taxaceae > Taxus > Taxus chinensis. The sequence goes on from CM034151.1 coordinate 99,596,683, forward strand.
GGTTGATAGACTCCGGTGAAAGCAAGCATATGTCAGGTGACAAAAATCTGTTTGATTCACTACAAGAAGAATCAATTGGAGATCGATTTCGGATAGCGGATGACAAAGAGTACATTGTAGAAGGAATAGGGAATGTCACCATTCCTCTAGGACCACAAAAATTTACACTCACAAAGGTACTATATGTTCCTGGCTTGACTAGTAACCTCTTGTCAGTTACTCAGCTCTTGAATCATCACCTTAAGGTAGAATTTCTTGTTCAAAATGGCATTAAATCATGTTTAATCTCCCAACAAAGTATAGTTCTTGCTAAAGTTTTTGTAAAAGATAAGTAATTTGCTTTAGATACTATTTCATCTTCTACAATAGCTTTATCTGATTCAACAATAGAATCAACTTCCCTATGGAATTTTAGATATGGACATTTGTCAGTTAGTTCATTGCACCAAATGAGTTCAAAAGAAATGGTCCATGGACTACAAAAATTGTCTAGTTCCTTTCCTATTTACCCTGGCTATCTTGCAGGAAAACAACACAGAGATCTGTTTCAAGCGAGCACCTTCCATGCCAAGAAGTGTCTGGAGGTAGTTCATACCTATCTGAACGACCCATTGCCTACTTTGTTTCCAGGATATATGTACTTTCAATTGTTTGTGGATGATCACTCTCGCAAGATGTGGGTATATTTCCTAAATAAGAAAAGTGAGACTCTTCAATACTTGCAGAACTTCTATCATCGTGTTGTCAAAGAGTTCGGACAACCACTTCTTCTACTCCACTTAGATCAAAGGGGGGAATTCACAGAAAAGAAGTTCTTGGCCTTCCTGAACCAACAAGGCATTAAGTAACACCTGACTGCTGCTTACACACCCCAGCAAAATGGCATTTTCAAGTGTCGCAATCGCACAGTGATGGATATGGCTCGTTGCATGCTATCAACTGCAAAGCTAGAAGAATGCTATTGGGCTGAAGCAGTACAAATGGCTGTATATATTCTCAATAGGGCACCAATAAAGATTCTACAGAACAAAACTCCAGAAGAGGTATGGAGTGGTAGAAATCCGTCAATTTCTCATTTACGAGTATTTGGTTGCACATCATACATGCATGTCCCAGCTCAAAAGAGAAAGAAGGTAGAGCCAAAAAAACTCCTATGTATCCTTCTTGGCTACAGTACTACCTCGAAGGAATATCGTCTCATGGATCCTGAGACAAATAAAATATATGAGATTCGAGACGTGGTTTGTGATGAGTCATCCTTTGACTCAATAGTATCAACAGAAGAACCACTTCCAACCACATCTCACCGATTAGTCTCTGAATCAGATGATGAGCTAGAGGAGACTACTCAGAGAAAAGAAATGTTGTCATGAGAACTATTTGTTGACCTTGGAGAACTAGAGAATGTGACTCCACATCAATCCACATGGCAACGACATAGTTCTTCTCAAAAGTAGCCAAGTTCTCATCAAAAGTGGGTACAAAGCACTATCAAGGACTCCCATTTGCAACAACTCCTAGATACATCATCCAGAGTCAAAACAAGGAGCCAAACAAGAAATGAGGTAAAAATTGCACTCATGTGTTCATTGATGAATAACGTCAAGCCAGATAATGTTCGTGAAGCACTTAGTCAACCTCAGCAGAAGGAAGCCATGGATACAGAATATGACTCACTCATGAAAAATCAGACACGAGAACTTTTCTATTTGCCTATAGGAAAGAAACCGATAGGCTGAAAATGGGTTTTCAAGACAAAATATAAGGTAGATGGATCCATCAAAAAACATAAAGCACAACTTGTAGCAAAACGATATGCTCAGAAAGAGTGCATCGACTACGAAGAAACCTTTGCACCAAATACAAAGATGAAGACCATCAGAGTAGTTTGCACACTTCAAGCATAGAAAGGATGGAGAATTTAGTAGATGGACGTCAAGAGTGCTTTCCTAAATGATGATCTCAAAGAAGAAGTATACATGACCGAACCTGAAGGATTTTTTGATCTCAAAGAAGAAGGTATGTCGTCTCATCAAGTCACTTTACGGACTGAAACAACCTCTCAGGGCATGGTATATCAAGATCAATGATCAAATTTTGCAGCATGGGTTCACTTGTAGCCCCTCAGATTCGAATTTATATATAAAGAAGGAAGGCAAAGAAATTGTCATTCTTGTTGTTTATGTAGATGATCTAGTGATCACTGGTAGTTTAGAAGATCAGGTTGATATTATAAAGAATGATCTCAAAAGAACCTTCGACATGACAGATCTGGGGCTACTACATTACTATCTTGGCTTGGAGATATGGCACAAGGAGCATCACATTTTTGTCTCCCAGAAAAAGTATGCCAAGACACTCCTGGAAAAGTATAGAATGTATGATTGTAAACCTATATCCACTCCCATGGAAAAAGGCTTGCAACTTTCAAGATTCCAGGACTCACCTCAAGTAGATGCTACTCTCTACAGGTAATTTGTTGGAGGGCTCATCTATTTGACATATACTAGACTAGATCTCTGCTATGCTGTCAGCTATCTTTCCAGGTTCATGCAAGAGCCAAAGAAATGTCACTGGAATGTAGCAAAGCATGTTTTGAGATATTTATGAGGAACAACTGATTATGGTCTGGAATATAATACAAATGATCAATTCTTCTTATAGGGATACGTCGACTCGGACCATGCCGGATCTATTGATGACAGAAAGTCAACTACAGGATACATATTTCATCTCAGATCGGGACCTATCTCATAGGTAAGGAAGAAGAAAAATGTTGTTTCTATCTCATCCACAAAGGTAAAATATCACACTGCACGAGGAGATGTGTGTGAAGTGATATGGTTACGTCACATTTTGGATGACCTGGGAATTCCTGAAAAATAGTCACCTGTTCTCTATTGTGACAATTAGAGTGTGTTGAAGCTCGTGCAGAATCCAATCTTTCATGAATGAAAAAAGCATATTGAAATTGACTACCATTTCATTCGAGAGCACATCTTGAACCATCAAATTCAGCTACAGTACTATCCTACTGAAGCACAAGTTGCCAACATTCTCACTAAATCTCTTGGAAAATTAAAATATGAACTTTTTAGAGGTCACATTTGCAAGAATAATGTAATAAGGGGGGAATGGTAGCGTACGTTGAATAGTTCATATTTTATGAGTGTTTTTTTTCTTTTTATCCTTTTATTTTCTCTTCCTTGGTGTAATCCATTATTCTCTCTCCTTCATCAAAATCTTCCTCCTTCAGTTTAGGGGAATGTAGTTGATTATTTCTCCTATATAATGTATGTACTTCTTCATAATAAAATAAGTGTCTTGAGAGTTATTCACTCCACATTCTTCTCAGGATCTATTTGATTCCTACATCATTTTAATTTTAGTTGCTCAAAAAATATCAATAGTGATACCAAAGTATGTTGTAAGTGTAAAGACTGCAAGAGTTAACGATATTTTGGGTTTTGAATAACATCATGCTTGAATTCCTTATAACTCAACTACACACTTTTATGTTGTTAAAAATATATTTGAATTTCCCTAATTGAGATCAAACTTTCGAGAAAACAATATATATATTATATATATATATATATATATATATATATATAGATATATATATATATATATATATATATATATATATATATATATATATATATATATATATATATAGCTCTAGTAAAAATTTCTTGATGTTGAAATGTTGAATGGATTCAAACAAGTTATTGAACTATATCAACTGTAACAAGAAAACAAGGGTACAATGATAGAAGGATGTTTATGGGAAGAGATATCCTGAATCTAGATCACCCTTTTATACTTTAACATATCTTCCTTGACCTTGGGATGGTTACCCTTGTCTAGAAAATGTATATTTTAAACACTGAATATACATCTCGAAAAGCATAACCTTAGCACCTTCTTAGTTACTTTTTGTATAAATGAGAAAATTTAACATCAATTAAACATATTTTGTGAAAAATACCTTTAACATAACAATGAATATTAGAAGTATCGTAGGTGTTTAAAATGAATTTCATTAACAAATGAGTTATGGATAATTAATGGAAATTGAGAAAGGAATAAATAGTGCATTCTCTTTTAAAGGTTAATGCTATACAAATATAAAGTATTTGAAGTTTTAGAAAAATGAAATTTTACACCCTTGTCAGTTTAATTCACTGGAAACCTATAAGGTTATATAATGGAAAAAAAATGTAATAAATTTATAAACCATAAAAAAGGTCATGTTATGGAGCATTCCTATCCTGTGTGCCTTACCATAGTGGGGTCATTGTCTTGGTTTATGCCATTTTAATAATATATTGATGTGTACCCTAAGTTATCAAGTTGTCTATGTGGGTCCATGTTTACGTAAGTGCCTTATGTGATGTTGAATTATATTTGAGCCCATATGGTGTCGTGTTATGAGCATTTAAAGTCAAAACAATAATTCCAATAATTTTGTTTTTGTATTTTGTGTGTCAAATATGTGGGTGTAACACCCATATAGAACAAAGTTGGATGTAATCTAGAATATGACCAAATGTTTTTGTATTCCATTTCATTGATCCTACACATGTTGTAATGATTTCACTTATATGCTCAACTAGGTATGTCTGCAATTCCTTAATCATTGTGTCGCCATTGACAGGAGCATTTGTGGTTTTGGAACATATTACCCTGAAGATGCTAACAACGATTGAGTCTCCCAACCTTCACAAGTCATTGTAGGATTTTCTCAACCTAATAGCTCTAAACACCTAAATTTTACAATTTATCAATGTGAAATGATAATAATGGATTTATCATCAAATCATGCCTTGTGCACACATACAAATCTCAATTATATATCCTTAGTCCTATCACATGACATGATTCCTTGTTCCTATTGTATAATCATTCAGAGGATTACATGCATTAGTCTATAACTATGTATTTCTATGATACATCATTCCCAAAATTTGTAGACTCCCAACACATTCCTGCACAATACCATCCATCTAAGACCAAACCATTCAATGGTTATGTCCCAAGTCACCTTTTATTTCTATCAATCCAATGATTACTTTCTCAATTTAATTATATCATTTTATGGATTGGTACTTTTCTCATGGGTTTTCCTTAATGCCAAATTATATTTTGTAAACCCTAGTTAAGTAATTCTAATGCACTGATTTACATACCCAACACTTTCAATAGATCTTGTTACAAATAGCATTGCTAAAGAACTTCAAGCTCTGCTAAATTAATACAAATAAGTAGAATCCTCAACGAGAAGTCCCTACACAAATATGAAATACTGAAGAAGCCTATAAGGTCACATTTCCCAAGATAGAAACCATCCAGACCATGTTAATCTGTTCATGTGTATTTATTAAATTTCTAAATTTTCTAGCAGCAACTAATATCATATGCTAGGAAGATAAATAAGTGGAGGTTTTATCCATTTATAAGTGGAGTATTACCAATGTTGGGTGTCTATGGATTACACTTAATTCAACTTGTCACTAGTTTTTAGGGTGTCCCACCCATGGTTACAATTTCAATCTATTTGGAATCATATAGATGGTTTCCCACCTATATAACACCCAAGGTTTCATAGTGAAGAACATCATTATGGTCACTAGTAAGATCAAATAAAGTTACAAACTTCTAGTGTATAATCAAATTGAACTCTTTACAATATATCGAACTACTTTACACTTCCATATTGTTGGACACAGAATAATGGAAATGATCAAATGCTTTTATTCACAGTGAAGGGAGAATAAATAGAGGAGGAGAAGGCTCAGGTGAGTAACCATATGACAAGTTACATAACCTCCTTGCTCATTACAATCTAATAAATTTACTAGTTAATTACAATGTTTTTTAAACAAATGTACCCCTGAAACATTATCTATAGTGGACCCCCCCTTATTTCAAATATGGTAAAAACAATTTACACTCTCCATGTAGCCTTCTCACCTTTGAGGTGGCATGCCATCTTTGTGGATTTATGGTCTTGGTGACACCTTGGTTTTTCCTTGCAAGATAACCGCAAACCTGGAAGTGACAGGAGTACTTCTCTTTGCTAACACCTTCGGTGGTTTCCTGAATTACCACGAACCCCTATGGTTTTCTGTCTGCAGGTTGACCATGAACCTAGAGGTGACAAGAGGTCTCAATTATACAATTAGATGGTTTCTCGGATTTCCACAAACCCTTTTCCAAGAACCAAGTTCTACTTTACTACTTTTACTCATAATGTTCTTCTTGAGGGGGTAATAAACATAACACTGAATGAAGGGGTTTGAACTTGTGTCGTTCTGATTTGATTCAAAAACCGTCCACACGTCTCTGATCGTTTGTATGCCCAGTGCTCACGAAAGATAGTAAAAATGTTGGTTTCAAACGTTACAAAGAAAGTCCTTTCTCCTTCTATATTTGACTTCAGGTTCCTGTCACGTCGTTTCTCATGCCGGAAGACCGCGCTAATAGAGAGAAAATAGGAAAACACAGGTCAAGGTCTCATTTCGTCTCCACATATGTCAATAGACATCAGTTGCTATGCTTGGAACACATCTAATTACTCCAGATCGGTAGAAGGGCACGCCATATATGCATGTCTCTCCTCCTTTTATTAATGATAAATGTAGTTGCTTCCCCCATAAGCCACTAAGATTCCTCCCACTATTTGTACATAAAGCACGATATTGATATAGGTAATATGCTGCCCCAGAGTTGTTACGAAACTCAAACTGAAACTTGGCATATTGATATAACGCTTTTATCTGAACAGGTCCTATTTGTTAGCAACATCATAGGCTCTGCAAAATGATTCTACGCTCACTGTGTAGAAAACATATTATTTGTAGGACTCTTAGTTGGCTTGCATCCTTCTCCCGCGTGTTGGTTGGTTCTCTCACGTCACAACTTTATACACATTGGAACTGTATAATTGCACATCCTACTCCAAACGTGAGTTGCTAAGCCACTGCAAGGTGCAACAACAACACTGCATCTACTTCTACGGGGAATATTTTCTCACCTCTATCAGAGAAGAGCAGAAATGCATTTTGGATTGTTCTGTATGCAAACCATTGCTGTTGATCGGTTGGACCACACAAAGACATATGGAGATGGTATGCCATGTGGTTCTCCATATTTGTCTCCTTCCCTTGGTCACTACTGAAGAATTCACGAAGATCCAAGCGCCAAAAGATAGGAAAACTACTAGCACTAAACCCTGCTAGGATACAACTGGTGGAGATAGAATGATGGAAACGATCGAATGATTTTATTCACAGTGAAGGGAGAATAAATAGAGGAGAAGGCTCAGGTGAGTAACCATATGATAGGTTACATAAACACCTTTCTCATTACAGTGTAATAAATTTATTAGTTAGTGCCAACACATACATGGAAAATGATTTTATCCTAGCTCATTTTGTATCGCTAGGTTTACAAACGAAGTACTGACATCTTTTAAATCCTACCACTACTACAATGGGGGGTCATTTGAGACATTAATAGAGACAAAATTTGACTAAATTGTCTCAAATAGAGACAATAACAAAGTTTTATATTGTCTCTATTATTGTCTCAAAGCGGTTGTCTCTAATAGTCTCTAATTATTGTCTCTCAAGAGACAATAATGATTGATACATATTTTCTCTCTTGAGAGACAATATCATTATTGTCTCCTTAGAGACAATACCAAATACTAACATTTTGTCTCTCTGGAGACTACTAATTTCAATTTGTATTGTCTCTCTAGAGACAATACGAATTTTAAGAATGAAAAATATGATTTTTAAAACTACATAATAACCAAATATCATATAGTGCAATCAACGAAGTTACATATCATCTATGATGTAGGAGTGGTCTGGTAATTAATATTATAAATTAACAATAATTTAATTTAAATATTGTGCCCAATAAATGGGTCCACGAATATTTTATTAATATCAAATAAGATAAAATACAAAAGGGTGTCTGAATTCTGTTAACCCTTGAAATACAATGATAAAATACAAAAGGGTGTCTAAACTCCGTTAACCCTTGATATATAATATTAACACCTTCTCTCCACCACCAACTTCAAGTGATCCATATGATTCCCTAGTGCTACTTTGAGGTTATTTTTCTTCACTTTAATTTTGAGCAACTTCCTTTTGATCAATTGTCTCTCCATCAGTAGCAGTCATCTTCATGTTCTTCACTTTGATTGTCTCAACTTTGATGCAATTCTCTACTATCGTTAGCAGCGAAGGTGCATTGGATTCTAAGAAATAATGATCACATATTTTACTCCAATTCTGCCAAAAGTATTCACAAATTACATTTAAATTAGGACAATAATTAGTTTTACTAATCGACCTGATCTTACATGTTGTTCTAAAAAGTAGCTATCACTAACTCATTACTCTCAATCCATTTTCATAACCTTATATCAAGGACTAACCTCATACATTATAATCCCTAGAATTCTACACATGCCTAGTGAAAATCTTCCGATATAAGCCTGTACATAAAACAAAAAAGAAGCCATTATTCATCCTATGTTTTCTTTAGTGTGGATATTCTACACTACATGCATGAAAATTGAGTAAAAACGTACAAGCATTATATACAAACAATGCCCAGTGAAACCATTGAGGCACAACACTCACCAATAGACCAATTAAAGCTACCTTGCTTCAAATAAATTTCAAAGCAGATTGATGAGAATGCCCCTGTATAATAGAAAATGAGTCAAGATAATCCACAATAAACATGAATAATTGTGATCTTTGCTCTAATTTCTGTTTTTTGCAATTTATACTTTTATGTACTTGGTAATTTTCTTAAGTGATTGATTCTCTCCTTCTGGACGTATGGAACATCAAAGCTCCATTGTCAGTAAAATTATATTATATTCAACTATAATTTTTTTGGTCTTTAGATCAGTTTCTTTGCATGTTAGTTTTTTTTTGTTGGATTTTCCTAAAGTCAGCTGCATGAAGCCTGACATTTTGGATCCCACTTCTGGATCCATCTTCGATGATAATGGCATCTCCATACCAGTATTACGAATGATTAAAAAAAGAGAATTACTACTTCATTTGCATCTGCATACCAGTATCCTAATTGTAGTGAACAATTTAATTAAATGAAAATAAATCCCAACAATAAAGATGGGTGGATATAAAGATGTGATAAGTGTAATTACCAGTATGTAAAAGGACAATCCAACCACAAAGCAACTGACGCTCATTCCTCCAGTAGCAATCTAAAGAAAATTTTTCTCTTAATATTCATGTAAATAAGCAATGAAAATCCTTATAATAGCCTTTTATCAGAGCCTAAGTTCATACCATAAGAAGTGGTCGTCTACCAGATTTGTCCATCAGCAATGCACCTACTGTTGTCATTGGCACCTGCCAAGCAATATATACATATTGATAAACACAGAAAATGTGCTTCATCATGGAGACAAGCCAAATGGGGTGTTATTATATAAGGAATTAGACATATTTGGCACCTGCAGTATAGCTATTCCAACTGATGTTTCCAGCCTATGCTTTGTCCGAGTGACTGTTAGCTACCATGAATTGTTTCCTGTAAACAATCAAATCCCCATAAATATCACATGAATGAAGAGGTGCCAAGATGAAGGCAAAAAAAGTGAACAAACATATAAGAATGTATGAATAATGCATATCATAAGCACAGACCTGGTACGATGTTGTTATTAAGACTTCGGTGCTAGCTTCAAGATATTCTTCATGAACCTAATTAATGATATAATAGTAATGCATATAGGAAATCAGAGGAATAAGACACAAAGTATATTATTTGTTTTAACAGTACAACAACATTGTTAAGCTTAATGTGAAGTCATATTTACAATAGAGAAAATATGTTTGAAATAGACTATGTATTTTTAACATGGAAAAATAGACTATGAAAACACATACGCCAGTAAACTTGAGAAGCCAATAATACCATTAGTCCATAGAAACAAATGATTTCAGGCCGAAATGAAAGTACGAAGAGGAAAAATATTCACTTATAGAGCAAATGGAAATCAAATTTAAATAAATATGAGAACACTAACCTTCAAAACTATGTCAATTTGGTCATGTAATTGTCAATGTAAAGGTAATAGCGATTGACAACTCTTCGATAATGTGCTTTTTAATCCAGCTCTGATAACTGCACCAAAACATAAAATATACACTAGTATACTCAATATCGATATTTTTCATACCATGAACTAAATGGGAACTGTAACATTAAACAATTGACATATCAGTCTCTAGTGTAAGCAACAACTTTTTCTCAAATATACCAAACATTACTCTAAACCTCCCAAATTATCACATTCAATACATCTATTTTTTTAACATACATCATTACATATTGCATAATGATTACAACATTGTTACATGCACTCTAGACTTATAAGTCGATAATGCCAGGTTGCAATTTCCAAATAGGTGATGATATACAAATTATTGATATTGGAAAATAGCAAATTCCTCTCTTTTCTATGCTTTCACTATATGCAACAAACAGGTTTCTAACCCCAGTTTACATTTTCCAGTGTACTCCCACCTTATGCCAAAATGGAGATTTGAAACAAGGTATGGACATCCATAAAAATATAAAGGATAGAGGAATTTCACCAAATGTTGTAGTAGCAACTTCAACTTCCCTAGTAGACATGTATGTAAAATGTGGAAGCAAAGACAAAGCACATGAACCATTTGACAAAATGCCTCAAAGATATGTGTTCTCATAGATAGAATTTATTACAGGCTATGCATAATAGGGATTCATTGAAAAGGCTTTAGAAACTTTCAAGAAAATGTAATTGTCAACTTTGTAAAATCCAAGAGTCGTTTTGTAATACTGCTCCACTAAGTATGCAGAACTATGACACACACTTCATGATAATTCAAAAATAATACAACCAACCTTTCTGATTTCATTTAGTTGTTATGTTACCACCATATACTCACTCTTTTAAACCCACAAAAGTCAAGAATTCAATTCTTTAATGAAACCTTAATTCTTAACACATCAAATAATTTTCCAACTTCAAATGCTATATCCAGTTTCATAATGTCATTGCACAGCATCCAGGGTTGGAAGGCACCAAACTCAATCAGGGCTTCTCAAAAATAAAGCTTGCTGCTCCTGGAAAATATCATCTTAACTTCCCTTCTGTGAAGCCTCTTGGCTGTAGAAATAGATGTTTGGGCTGTCAATATGCATCAGCACAAAAGATTTGAACTATCTATTTACCATCAAAGCAACATTTCACAGATCATCTTGATGAAGATTCACTTGATTGACCATCGAAAAGTGACTTTTTGCAGGTAGACATAGCTCTTAATCTTGATTTCCTCTTCTTTTACACAACACTAGAAACAAATCAGACATGCTTATTTTAAAATCATAATCTAGGAGGATACAACTATAAGAAAGCCACTAAAATTCCATCCTTAAGAACAACAATAAATGTTTCAAACATGGAGCCATGTGGACATGAATTTGGTGCAGTCTATTAAAAAAATCCATTACAATATTTGTCAACTTCATCTGAAAACAAAGTCACCTATCACTAAAGAGTAATATTCATCTGTAGAATATTTCATCCTCACTTTCCTCATCTTCCTCCTCTAAATGTCAGCACCATCCCACGTAAACTCTAGCTCCCCCCCATACTAAACGATTGGGCCTGTTTCCTCAATCTCGATATAGTTAGACTCTAGACTTTCTTCAAACCTTCAATCAATGCAATTGAGGATCCATTCTAGACTGCCAGTAACACCCTTGCTTGATATTCTCTGAAAACGAGGCTTGATTCTGAATTACAGGCTTTTATAACTCTTCTGAGATCCCTCTCTCTCATCTTCATCATCTTGCTAAAACTGTTCCTTTCTTCCCTTAGAGGGACTTTTTTCTCGATCTTCCATGAAATTCATGACCATTCCATTTAAGGTATAAACATATTCTTGTATCCTAGTAAATTGGGTTTTGAAATCCATTTTTTATAGTGACTTGTGCAAATGAAGTTGGGGGAAGTCATTCACATTTTCTTTCCACTTCTATGTCATACGAAAACACTCTTTCAGCATGGTTCTTATTTCCTTTGTCATCATACAAATGTGGACACGAAAACTGCTATATTACAATTTTTTGGTAGTGTATGGATATAGCTCTCCTTCATCGTAGTTCTTGAATTCCTTGGCCATCAGAAAAATACGACAAGACTCTTCATAGCATTACTGAAACTGCTCTTAATGCCAAAATTTGATCCCAAATGTGGTTCTTTTTTTCCCTTCCTTCTATCTTCTACTTTACATGAACTTTCAACTTTGCATTGTTGGTATGGTTTGATTATGAAACATTTGATTTTGGATGTACCTCTCCCATAAATGTTTAATTTAAAAAAAATCAACCAAGAAGATGTAGCATGTGCATTGTGAATGTGAAATATGGTTGTATTTGTCAGATTTTACTACATTATTTTTATTTTTATAATGGTTTTTAGTTTACCTATGAATGGCTATAAGCCTATAGATATAGAACTATAATTTTCATTCATAATACACATGTACACAATACCTGATCTAGGTGTAAGCTCAAATTCTATGACCAACACTAACAAAAAATAATCAAACATACGGTCAACATCAACAACGGAAGCAAAACTTCCCACTCAAACAGAGCCTATCTATCCTTGCATCAGCTGTCGCATCAACAATGTGCATGATGGTGTAGGTGCTAGATCTCCTCGGTATCATCTGTATCCGATTCTTTTGTGGGGCAGCAGCTCACATATGACTCAAGGGAAGTGTTGTTGGGACCAACCATTGCTCCTAGATGCAGCTCAACCAAAATCAACTTAAGAGAAAGGCTTAGGATTGTAAGAGCAGTCATTTCATCTTCGATAAAGGTTCCTTGGCCTTTGGTAGTATCATTATGCATATGTACCTACATAGATTTAGAGAGATAAGATAGACCGCCACACAGCTCTTTCAATATGATGCCATGTACAGAACAATCAGACTAATAAAATTATGTTACGGGTCTATATCTTGTTATTGTCTAATGGATTTATGTTATTTTAATATTCTGAATTCTTGTTTATAATTTGCTTCTGCACATAATAGTGTGAATTCCGGTGATTTAGAGTGCTGGCTAGCAGATATCTCCTAGGATCAGGATGTTAGAATTTGCGGAGAGAGAGAATCCAAATAAATGTGTAAAGAATGATTGAAGAGAAAACCGGAATACACACTATACAAATAGGTTGTGTGTCCGGGTATTTATTATGCAAAGACGGTTACAAAATTAGTTAGCGGTTACAACCGCATAACCATACAAAACAATTATAAAAGGGGAAGTCTTATTCATTTATTCCTACACAGGGCAAAATCCCCAGACACCCAAGTTTATGGGGGCCTATATCAGATGCTATGGACTTGTAACCTGTGCACCCTTGCACATAAGTGACCTTGATGAACACGAATACATTGATTAATAAATTCACACATATATGAGCTTTTGTAAGTGCTGACTACAGTGGAATTTCCAAATTACACTGCAAAACAATATGTCTGCAAAGACCACTTCCTATCTTCCATATGCCTGAATAATTCCCATATATAATATTTAAAAAGTGCATATAGAAGGTCCATTATTTAAAAAGTGCATATAGAAGGTCCATCAAACTGTTCCACATTATCTTTAAAATCTCTTCAATGAAAAGCGTCCTGAAGGAAAGACATATGAACATTCTTGAAACTTCAATAAAGAAAAGAAATATACTCATTCCTGGGCCTGTAATTAATTGACTATAGTCAAACTATAGTCAAAAGTGGACTCAGAGTCAAAACAGTGACATTAATTCCATATGAATCCTTACGTTATGAATTAATGTCATACGGATTTGACTATTTGAGTCCGCTTTGGGCTATAATTTGACTATGGTCAATTAATTATCAAAGATTTGAAAGAAATTAAAGTATCCAACTTCTATCGGAAGTTGCAGATTCAAGGTATAAAATTGAAGACGACAAATAAATTTCTTAATTACCGAAAAGATTTAGTACAAATTTCCTACAGAAGTTTGACCCGTACACATTTAGAATGAGTCATAAGTCATTGTGTCTCCCAAGGTCTTACATATCATCTTACAATTGTTGCTTTGCAAGGGTAAAGGGTATTTCAATTTTCAATACATACCTCAGGAAACAAATTGGGACATTCTGCAATATGTCGAGCTAAATTAACAGCAGAAGGTAATGCCGGTGTCTCTCCCACTGTGATATTGTTGAAATAGAAAGCTGCTAAATTGTCTACAGCCGAAGCACACTGACGCGAAACAAAAATACAAGCTAGATATTAGTTCCAAAGAAATTCATTCAATTTATGAGGAACAGGCAATATTGCAAGTCAAATATAACATATGAAATGAACAACATGCTATAAAAATGGCTACAACAATCCTGATGCGCTTGTAAAAGATGAAAAGTGAGCAAGAAAATTCGTGTTTAGTTTCTATTTCCCCATCAAATAGAAGAAGAACAAAAAACCATAAAGGAATTAGTTAACTGTATAGGCTGTTCTATTATATTTGAGTAGAGATGTTAACATCTAGGATTTTCAGACTGGATTCAAATGATCCAACAATGTGAGAAAAGGTACTTGTATCCAGATTTACAATGACGTTTGTGTGGCTATTGCACAATACTTCCAGTAGAGCAAAATATGAGTGTGTAAGCTGCAAATGACACAAGAAACTCTAGAGCTTTAGAGAACAATCAGAGATGGGGAAAATGTTGAGAGCATACAATAAAATTGCATATTTTACATTCATTGACTGAATGAGAAACAAAAAAATAGTTATAAAACACCCCCTGCCCCTAGCTTATTTTATGAAATGAGAATGTGATCTTAGAGAAGTCCTTAAACAAAGTCCATTGTCCTGTTTTGTTTCAGCTTTCAATTTCATTAAAAAATAACAAGGATTTTGGTGGAATCTTAGTTAACCTTCTAAAAGTCCATTATATTAGGCAATGGAATCGATAATGTCAGCTTTAGAGCAATATCCAAAGCATTTTCCAGTGCTGTTTCTCCATACAATTAAAATACACCAAAGTTTACATAGTTTCCAACCAATGCTGTATCAGATGAGAAGATACGAAATTAGAACCTTAAGTGCAATATAATTACTTCTAATGCCATGTCTATGAATTCTGAAGTAAAGTAGATCGAATACCTACTAACTCAGGTCACAGATGGTGCCTTAATACTTTGATCAAACAAGAAAATCATAAACCAGAAGAAACAAAAAAGTAGAATTCATTTCATACACATTCTATTGTTTTGTTATTTTAATTTAGTTTAAATAACAGACCATACAAATAATAGTATCTTACCAAAAGACAATTTTATTTCCTATGTTAGTTAAAAAACATGCAAAGATTAGAACAATATAATCACTCTCATCAAAGATACCTAAACGACCGGTACTTACACCCATATGGGTAGTAATGCATAACCTTCATTCTTCTTCGATATGACACACTCAATTCAATCAGAACAATTAAAATACGTCAACCACGGTGTTGTACTTACCCCTTGTTAATATTGTCAAGGAAATTGCAATACCCTTGTACTTGAAAGCATATATATCACTAGGCATTGGAAGGGAAAAGACTCTTGTACCGTATGCCACAATCAACTTGCTTACTTCACGAAATAGGAGAATCCCATTCGGGGACGAGGAATCAAATGTCAACCGTTGAATTTTGTTCAAAACAAACTCTGCCATAAATTTTAGAAGGGGTGTTGTAACCTCCACATCAATAATGGGTGTTATTCTGTTGATGGTGAACTAATTTCAAGAGAAATTTATGCTCAAATTCATAATGATTAAATGAAAATGAAGGGGGGAGGGGGAAAATCAATAGCCTTCATTTTTCACACCTCTGGAGTATCTATCTAATGTGCAATGCCTTTCAAGAGAAGAGGCATGTGAGAAGGATATAGCCAATCAAAGAGTAGGCCATATGTTCTACGACTGCAACCAAAGAACCTGTGTGACTGCCTCTCCTCCCAGCTCGCACCTGTGTTAGTGTCTCTCCTCCTAACTGCCTCTCCTCCCAGCTCGCGCCTGTGTTACTACCTCTCCTCCCAACTTTCCCCTGTGTTACTTCCTCTCCTCCCAACTGCCTCTCCTCCCATCTCGAGCCTGTGTGACTGCCTCTCCTCCCAGCTCGCGTCTGTGTACCTGGCCCCCCAATACCTAATTTTCCATACTAAAAATCTAAACCCTTCCACCCCCATGCGCATACCGGTATATTGAGCATTTTTTGGGCCATTTTTAAACCCCCAATATGAACAGACGTGGTAGGATACCATCTAGTTAGTGAACCCCCTGTGGAATAATTTAATACAAAATTCTAAGTAAAAAAAAATTGTATATGTTATACAAGTCAAAAAAGTTCAAATGGGTCTGTTCCATACCATATATCTTAAAATCATAGAAAACAAATAAATAAACATTGATCTTCAACATAACAGCAGGGGAAATTTTCACAAGGTTACCGAACATCAATGACACCAACAGGAAAATGAGCATTCTTACATGTATGCAACAAGAATTGCAAATTACATGAACAAGAACTCCATCACAAAGACAACCAAAATTTTTTCCCCACTAAACTTAAACTGTATTTAATGATGAAGTTGAGGATTTCCTACATTAGCCACTTTCTTTGCAAATGCTTTATTTTAGAGCCAATAATTTGTAAACAAAATGATTCATTACACTGCAGAATGGTTGAATACCCCATTTTTCTTCATATAATTTCAACATAGTCACAACTGCGTTTAAGGGGGGAAATGCAACAATTACATATGTGCATGCTATAGAACGATCTATTTTAAGGCTCTCTAAACTTAAATCTGCAAGATAAACATAGACATAGAAGGGCTCTCTAGACATAAATCTACAAGACATATTCTAACCACCGCAAACAAGAACACAAGTAAATGTAAATGGGGAATAAACCATTAAATTATCAAGACAAATCCATTTCTTTCTGAATGAATTAAGGTATAAAAAACATAGTATTGCGTAAACCTTCCCAAAAGCTGAGAGCAATGGAAGGTAGAGGTAAACATATCAATACTAGATTCAGTTGTATGTAACATTCAAGCTAGAAATTTTTTGTGTTCTCAACGTTACACACTACAGCTAGCTCTATGATTATTTCAAAGCATATTGTTTAGGAGCTTAGCAGTGCAAAGTGGAACACCGCAACATTTCCATAATCTGTCTTGTCCCTTCCATAATGGGAGAAATATAGAACATGGCATTTTTGTTCACCATCATATGGATAAAAACCACGAAGTATTTTGACACCTTAAAATGTTCTACACTTAGAATTACCAGTAGAAAGCACATTTTCACAAATTAATAAAAAGGGATTTTCTGGCAATGACATCAAATTAAAGTAGGCAATGTTAATTTTATAAAACAAGCAGTAACTAATTAATATTCCACAACCCTGTCTGTTGAGAAAAAATAGGGTTTTTTAAATATTGGAATCAGAGTGCCACTCTAACAAATAAGTATTCTGGAAATGGAACAACAGGTTAATTCAAAATCAAAGGTTATAAATCTCATTCACAATGCTTGTGAAGTATTGCAGTCCTAACCTCCAGATAAAGAAAGAAACAATACTTAAATAGTAATGGTTTTGAGAGTAAGTTAACAATCATTACATATGAAAATATATAAGAATTTGAAAATAGAGTTCTGAATCCCCAATGACACATTTGGTCGAATAGTTTTCTTGCATTCATAAATCCTCCCCCACGACTATTTTGTTTGATTGGAAAAAACCCTTAGCTAATAACTAGTTAAGATGGATATATCCCTTCCCACGATTGGATATTTACATATGCCGCATTGTATATACAAGAACACAAGGAATACACCAAATATACTCACACACAAAACCACTCAAAAATAAAGAAACTCAATGCAAAAAATGCAAATATGTGAACACGGTACAAAAAAAAACCTCTTCCCTATGTGGAACAAAAAGTGGATGGTCGAAATGTATTGAATGTTTCATTAAACTGCTCCTCCTGCATGGCCCACATCTCTTTTTAATAAGCATGAAATCTCTTCCGTCAACCATGCGATGTGTAAGTATTCCCAATGTTTCGAAAACCCAGGTGTCTCGAATCTCTAGCCATAAAACACAATTATTCATTATTCCCTGTAACAGGGAAAATGCATACACGATTGCTAGTAAATGCATGGTCTTGCGTTTGTACAGAGGAGATAGTTGTCGTTTATCTGAATGGTGTTGGAAAATCCTCTATAGGTGTGAAAAATTTAGAATCCCCTACTTGGTAAAGAACCAGCTACCATTTACACCCTTTATCTAGGAGTTCCCACGCCCTGCAATAAATGCTAAAATGTGAAACAGAGGAGGACGTGTTGCAGCCAGCTTAGGTCTACCACGGGTCAGTGTTTTTTCGGCCTCCATCCAACCTCTATCTACCCTCTACCTAACACTGAATGAACACCCATTGATCAGAAACTTGCCTATTCCACCCGACCCTTATTTTCCCCACATGTCAGTCTTTTTCCCGCTCTACTGGACTTCTACCTGACTACTTTGCACACTCACACACGTGTAAACGGACCACATCCCACTATTCCATCGACCCTGGTTCAAGTCTCGCATTCAATTCTCCTTCAGATAGCATTCCACCAGCAAGATGGGTATGAAAATAACAAAAGCATGAATAAAACATGCACGTCAGAAGCCTGGACAATGATTTGGATATGGAGGAAATGGGAGATATAGATGAGTGACGGAGGAACTAGAATACCTAGAATTGAAACCAAATGCAATCGATTTGAAGGTGGTTTGAGATTTTTTAGATGGATTAGGGTATCTTTCTTGATTAGGAGGAGAATCATATCCATAGCCCACATAAGGAACTCCTGAGATTGAAGAGGCCCTGACAGCTAGAACCAAAGCAAGGATTGAATCACCATCTACATGAAAGGGGTTCCAAGCATTTTTGTAATCTTTGGTAAACTAGTTCTTAATAAAAATTTGGACCGTATATTATGGTTCAAGATGGAGAGGTGGCTCTGCTCCCTTCAAAGAAACCAATTATGTCACCTTCCTTACTAAAACTGAAGCAATACCTTCACCTCTATAGTTCTATAGAATCCCCTAGCCAACTCACACACTGAAGCCAAGAGATTTAATCTTGGCCTAATAAAATCAATCCTCTAACCTGACCATAGCTCTACTGGGACTGATAAGAAACTCCCCCGATTTTCCCCCATTTAGGTTCCTACAATTTTCCCCAATTTAACATTTAAGAAAGAAATAAGTTAGAGACAAATGAAAACATTTAGAGACAAAACTAAATTTTTGTCTCTAACTTTTGTCTCAAAATAGGGCCCCATGTAGAAGTGAATTGAAAATATAATTAAAACTTACAAAAATGTATATATCAATGTAAGAATAATTTGAAATCATATTCTTTTATGTTTAAGGTAACTAATTAAAGTAAATATAAATAGTACTAGTCGCACCAATGCGTTGAATAGATGGTTTAATAGTAGATAGATATAATTTCATGAATACTGGCATTGACATTACCAAATCGTCACATTACTTGTAGAAGAATTCTACACAGGAATTTGTATTTTGTGACAAGAAAGTAGATCCCAATCTAATAGTGATAGCCTTCACAATAAAACAGATATAGATTTTTCCTGGGTACTAGTACCCACAAATGGGGAAGGTCCATTTTAAATTTTGAAGGTCCGTCTCATCATAAACAATAGTACCATATGGAAACTCCTTGTGTATATATTAAGATGGATCTACCACACTAACTTATAACTAACCCGAAATATTCATTTAGAAACTGTGTATATTACAGTTGATCCGTTGTGCTCCCCTAAGTTCAGTAAGTGCATTCCTTCAGTAGCAGTGTATTATCTGATTTCTTGAGGATTGTAGTATAATCAAGGAACATAAAGGATTGTGCACTATCAACAACAAAAAAACTTTAATGGTATCAAGAGCTCTAAGATGCAAAACATTTCCTCACTGGCTCGACATCGATGAACATGAATTATCAATTTTTCCGTTTGTTATTCAAGTGGCAATAATTCCTTTAAAAATCATCTCCTCGGAAGCATTGAAGAAAGTATCAACAAGCTTCCCAAAACGCCCATCATCATCAACATAGCTTCCCAACATATTCTCTCAAACTCATATGCAGTCAAGTCCTTGGGATGCTCGTTGAAGCTCACTTTCATAATTCACTCATATTTGAACCAGACTATTTCTCTCAACTCATTGGAAAAACACGGAAAATGAATTGGAAAGGTGTCAATAATCCTTGATGACCTTGAAAACATATGCCAAGCTATCCCAGTCTTATATGTCTCATGCTATCATTTCCATTTGCATACAAAGTAACACTTTTTTAAATTGAAATTCACCTTGGAGACATATTGTCGAATACTTCACGTGCATACTTCCCAAAGATTGAAAAAGTTGAATTTTGAATCACCACTCTTTCTTCTATAAAATCCCTTGTAGAGATAATTGGTTTCTTCTTTGATTTGTTCAATTGATCAACATAGTCCATCTAGTTTGGTCTGATATCTGAGACATTATAGGAACAAACATTCTTTCCCTGTCTCATTCAGGTATTACACTCCATGTGTACTCGACTATGACTGGGTTCTCTATTAATGTAATTTTCATTTCTACTCTACGATCTAATACTACAGTTGTCTCCACTTCATAAATAACGTTTCTAATTCTAGTAGGAGGCCAGTAGTAGAGTATAGATCTTCCCAAAAAAAATTCACAGGAACTGGTCCTCAAACATGCGAATCATAGTTGTTATTGCGGTTAGTACCCAATACAATACACAGCCTTTACGTAAAATCACTGGATGCATCTCATATACAGGTGGCTCAAGAATGAAATATTCATTTTGATAATAACATTCACTTGTAGCTTTCCATAACGAACTTCCACAATATCTCCTTACTTTACTAATATTGTTTTAATAAAGACATCATAAGAAGTATATCATTTTTCTTGGAAATCTGTGGTAGTCCTTTAAGATCACTATATCAGCCACATCTAGCATCCTAAAATAAAGAAACCTTGGATTTTAATTCAACTGCCAGACGCTAAAACTCAAGGCTTCTTTCGGAACCATTTACCTTTGATATTTTCCCTTGCATCTCTATGCATGATTTAAACATGCCACGGTTAAATAATTCAGAGGAAATATATATATATATATATATATATATATATATATATATTGATCATAACTACAAATTCTGTTTTATGGCTACGTTTTCTAGAGGCATTTTGACAAACAACTCACATGCTTTCTTCTTTTGCTCATGCAAGAACAATATATAGCATTAGAAATCTTGTTGCATGACTAAATAGATTTCTATAAGACGTTTTCATCTAATCTCGAACTGATCAAGCTGCTGAAAGTCCTAAAGAAATGCTCTATTTAGTCCAAAGGTGTGCATATTCAACAATATTGATTTTGGGAAGACTTTGAATTGAGTTTTTTAAATGCTCATGGAACTAACACAAGCCAATCAAGGAACTAACACAAAACAATAAATTTCTCAAACCTAACCAGAACAAGGGGCCCATAACAAAATAGAATAGAGTAAACAAATGCATAGGCTAAAAACAACAACATGGAAAGTGGGATACATACCTTGCACACAAAAACAACTCTAATAGTTTCTCTCACAACTGCAAAAATTCATCCAACCTAGCACAACAATCCAAACTCAAACTGGTGTTAATGGCATCTAATCATGTTATTCCAAAAGACAAGAAAAACACACTTTAATTTAGTATAATGTACAAAACATTAAGTCTTATATTACAGAACACAAACACAAAAATAGAAATTTGTTTACCTAGATTGTTGGCTATCAATCTAATGGCTTCCCACTGAGCAGATTGAAGTTGGTAATTTCACTGAACTGCTAGAAATCAACATAATAACAGTAGACATAGCTGGACAAACAGTTGCATCATCTTGCACACATAGAAGCCTGACATGAATGCATCTTAATGCCCTGATCCTGCGAACATGTTTCTCTTAGCGTTGAATCTAACATATCTAAAACATATCCTCCTATGTATATTCTCCATGCCTGCATCACACGTGATATTCACTTAAATCTGGCTGCCTGACATTGATAAATCTTACTTAAGGAAAAAGGAAGATAGGAAAAATATCCAATCACCTACCCATTCTAACAGGTTTTGCAATCCCTATGAAGGATGAATATCGGTGTTTTCTCTTCCACTCAAAATATCAAGCAATAGCACTCCAAAACTATAAACGTCTACTTTAGCCAAAAGTTTCCCTCACATTACATACTCTAGAGCCATGTAGCCACTGCAGTGCATCAATAATCACTTGTTTAAGAAAACACCCACAAAATGATTAACCAATGTTTAAATACCAAGGTGTTCAAACATCTGAGGATCTACTAGGTTCAAGTTGGTAGGATCTGTTTGTGGATTATATTTGCAAAATCCCCAGGACCCACAATGAAAACTGCATGGCCATGAAAATTTATAGGATAGTCCTGTATGGTAATAATGCCCTGTTCTGAAACACTATTTACACATTACTTTTGTCCCCAAAATGGGCTCCTAAATACTCAGTGGCAAGATTTCGTTGAGAGTAATTAAATGGAAAAAGAGGGTTGTATGGGAAATCTCTAGTAAACACTCCATTGATGCCGTAATAATAAGCTTTCAAAATAGTTAAACCTAGTGTGATGAATGAAATGCTATTAAAGCCTCCAACAACCCTTCCATCGTTAATCCCCGCGCAGGATTTTTTGGAGTAGCTCATGATTCTGAAGCCCTCATTTACTCGTAGGCCATAGACAAGTAAATGCTAATAACTGAGTTTTGGGGGTTGCATGAGGGGAATGGAAGTGTTACTACTGGTGCCCCAGTATTGTCGATGGCAGTCACACTGGTATCGGAGGCTAGCTATTATATATGTAGCAGGAGAATGTTTCACTTTTCCTCGCAAATAATAGTTTTGGAATAGGAAATCCATCCAAATATAGGAAACCCTAGTCTGTACCACAAATCCCGATCCTCCTTGCATGCCTATCTAGCTTTGTTAAGAAAATGAACCACTAAAACAATTTGTGCCAAAATACTAGTCCTCCTTGCATACCTCTCCAACTTTGTAAATGATGCAGCCGATTTGGAATTTGGACCCCTATCTTTGTTTGAGGGGTTGATATGGCCGCATCTGAGTAACATCCTTGCTCCCAATCTAGGGTTCACTTCCTCCAATTTACCCCCAATTTGGTATACTAGTAAAAGTCAATTAATTTTAAAATTTGAAAAGGGGGAAATATTAGAGACAATTATTTTGTTGGAAAAATTCCTCTCTAAATTTTGTCTTAGAGTAGGGCCCCTTGTAGTAGTGATTTGTAATTAAGTACCGTATCCATATGCACTTGGTGTCATGTTCATCTCCCTTTCTCCACATCCATATCATTCCTGCAATTTACGAATCTGGAATTAATGAGCACCGTGTTTCATGTTAGTTGAAGAGAGTGTTCTAATAGAAATGAAATTTTAATAATGCAGATACCAACCAAGATGAAAATTACACTAAGTACACGTCAAAAACGCATAAAATCATTATATATACAATCCTAACGTTCATCAAATCTAATTTAATTCCATGTTATGAATCAATGCTCGGAATGGAATTCCTCAAGGCTTCATGAATTCCCCATAACCCTTGCTCTATTTGGTTTGATCCTCAAACCTTTTTGTTTTTGTGAAATTTTAATATTATGGATTATGTTGTCATGGTTGAGTTGAATTCCTTGTATGTGTTTGTTGTGAATCCACCTTGTCCAAGTTGTCACTGTTGCTCAATACTCCTCATGGTTCCTTAGTTGGGCTCGGGGGCCATTAAGGGAATGGATTCTTCCCTTAATGGATTTAAGGTTGGGCGGAGAGCATTGCCTACTCCTCCTTCCTTGTTTTGTGATTCCATTGTGAAGTTAAAGAAGACAAGTTTTGGAGCTACCATTGTGGAGAGGCATGCATATTGAAGACTTGATATTTGGCTTGTTGATAGCCTTGTTGTAATTTATTCATTTTTGTATATACTTCCCACTTGAGTGGATGATTGAAAATTTTAAGGTTGAAAGAAAGTTGCACCTTCATTTAGAAATCTTCATAAATTGTACACTCTTTTAAGAGTATTGTATGAGAAACTCTCCTTTATAATGCAATAATATTGTGAAAGGGGATTACCAATTTACCACATTGTTTTGAAAAAGTAGAAAGTTTGAACATGTTGAAATGGATATGCATTATTTTTAATTTAATAAGTTTCATTGTTTTTCCATATGTGATATACTTTCATTTCAAAAAAATATTGTGAAATTTATTAAAATTTATTGTTGCTAAGAATATTTGTCACTTATATTTTTGAAGGAAATGAAATAGTTACTCCTATTGCATTCAATGAAAGAAATATGGAAGAATCTAAACTATAGTGGTATTCTAGTTAAATTAAGAGAAAGAATTGTGTGGAGTATGGAGTTGTGTAGGAAAATTTATTGATCTCCCAACTTAATTTTAGATGGTTTATACAAAAGTAAAACATATACACACCCATATTTAAACGTAACTAAAATTAAGTTCATCAAGTAGGATTGCTTTACAAATTCTCTTATCAAATGATAAACCCACTAGAGTGTTCTTTTATCAATTTTTTTTAAAAAATAAAGATTTACCTATGTTTGTGTGTATGTACCTATGTGTATATGTATATATATATATGTATATATGTGTGTGTGTTTATATGTGTTAGTACTAATATTAAACTATTTATTAGCTCCATATTGATAAAGTTTATTTTTATAAACTAAAACTTTGATTAAAAAAAAAGGAGAAAGAATGAACTTAAAAAAAAAAAAGAATTCGGTTAAACTTTAATTTTTAAGGGTGCCATATATTTACATTGTATTTTTTTTGTTGGTGGGTTGGGGAAGGGTGCACGGCCCCCACCCCAATCCATATTGATATGGTTTGGGGTGGTGGCGTTGCCCCATCCCCCAACCCACCTATATAATAAATAAAACACTATGGTGGGGTCCGAGCCCCCACCAACTATATCAAAATTTATTCCCTTCCATGCAGTCGAACACCATTTTAAACAGTCTCCATAAATGTTTTGGCCGCATGTTGTGTGTGTGTGTGAGAGAGAGAGAGAGAAAATATCAATATTTTGAAGTAAAAATCTGGTAATTGTTCTTTTTTAATTTTTTAAAAAAATTAAATAGGTAAAATAAGAAAAGAATGTATGTGTATGTTTACATTTTATATGTATATGCATGCAAGTATAAATAATTACACACATATATATACATTCCTCGCCTTCCACTCCACCTCCACACAAAACACACACACACACACACACACACACACACACACACACATTTGTGGGTTTCACATCTTTAAAAAAAAAAGAGAGAAATTATAGATCTATTGGGAAATTCATTGAAGTAGACTACCAACAAATATAAAATTTAAAAGTTTTATTAGGCAAAAGCCATATACCCAAATTGGTATTTACTTTGAATAAAATCTTGCAATAGTCATAGAATTTACAACCCTTGAATATGGTGGAATAGATTAACTTAGAAAAATAAAACAATATGGATTTGGGATGTGTATATCCATCCCCAAGCTTGACCCTTCTCATCAATGGCTTCATACTTTTCCATCTTCCCTTAACCTACAAAACCAAAATGAGAGGAATAAGAAAAAAAAAAGAATAAAAGCCTTCCTTAAGGATTTTTAGGTTTGTTTTGAATTCCTTCATCTAAAGGCCTAGATTGGACTCATCCCATGGCAAAAAATGTCTCCTACAAAAGTTAGGTGGGAGTAGGTGAGGTGATCATTTGATCACATGGGTCCCCTTTTTGAATGTCGCCACTTGTGTGGTTGAAATTTAATTATGTTTGTATTATGATTTTGTTTTAATTCAAATAGACTCTTTCCTTCTTAGTTTAGACTATCTCTTTATGGGAAAATTAAATAATTAGCTTGGTGTAAATGAAAGGGTTATTTTTGACTTGGACTTTAATTATTTAATTTTGTATGACCTTAGGGACCACTGTATTAAATTTATTTAAGATTACTTGAATGAAGTATGTTAAACCTAATCGTAGATTAAATCAATTATTTTATTTAAATATTACTATTTAATTAATTTTGTGACGATCGTTTACTAACCTAGGGATTAGCTTAACGATGCATTTGTCCTTTAACAAAAACAAATTATTCCCTAATTTTTCTAGTATAATCTATGTTTGGTTTTGGGTTTCGTGTGCAAAATTTTGTGGGCGCTACAACGTAATTCACACTTAGGGATTCATGAATATAAGGAGTTGTAATACTTCACCTATCTACTTATTTCATTTCTCTTAGACCATCAAGAATGAAATGAATATAACAAGACATCCAAATAACTATATGCTTCTCAGATGACTTACAAGGAACAATTTAAATCATTGAGTGAATAAGAATTAGTATTTCCTTCACCAAACCTTAAGAGAGACTTTACGATCTCATAACTTCAAAAGAATTCAGTGATTGTGGATAAACTAGCCCATATGAGAAACATATAGTAATCCACTACTACATAATAAGGGGCATGTTTATCTAAGAGGGATAAAAGGAGTTCAAATGCAAAAGCTATAAACTTTTATGCATTCAGCAACATTTTAATGCCATATTTACAATCATTGATAATCATACATCGTATCCCCTTTGTCCAATAACATCAAAATAAGTCACTCAAAAAATTACATTCATAGTGCTCGAGCATTTCTACACCTTGCCACAAGATAAAATTAGAAAAATCAAACATGCATGTCTTGCAAGGAATTTGTGCCACTCAATGTATTCCAAGAATATATTTTCTTACTTTCATTTAATATTTATCTTAGAACATACCTTGAAGTGGATTTCCTATCATCAACGGATCCTGCATAGTTCGAGTTTGTATATCACTGTAAGAATAACTGAGTATTCTTTTGATACTCCAGACAAAAGTCAACTATACCTCGAACATATCTCAACACATGCTTTGATGTTATCTAATGAAATTTCTTCAGCTCTTGCATAAATCTGGTCAGATAGCTCACTGGAAAGCAAAGATATGGCCTGGTATAAGTAAAGTAAATGAGACTCCCCACAATCTACCTGTAGTGAGTGCCATCTACCTGTGGTGAATCCTGTAATCTAGATAATTGAAAGCCTTTTCCCATAGGTGTGGAAATTGGTTTACAATCTAACATTCCATACTTTTCCAGGAGTGTCTTGGCATATTTCATCTGTGAGACGAAGATATGATTCTTCTTCTACCATATCTCTAAGCCAAGACAATAGTGAATTAGCCCCAAATCGATCTTATTAAATGATTTCTTCAGATCGTTGTTTACATCATGCACAAGATTGTTAGAACTTCCTGTGATCACAAGATCATCTACGTACAAAACTAGAATGACAATCTCTATTCCTACCTTCTTGATATACAAATTTGTATATGAGGGGCTACGAGTGAATCCATGCTGCAATAGGTGATCATCAATTTTTATATACCATGCCCTAGGTGCTTGTTTGAGTCCATAAAGTGACTTTATCAGACGACATACCTTGGGTGGTTGATGCTCATCTACAAACCCTTCAGGTTGGGCCATGTATACTTCTTCTTTTAGATCACCGTTTAGAAAAGCACTCTTGACATCCATCTATAGAAGTTTCCATCCATTTTGTGTTGGAAGTGCACAGACAACTCTGATGGTTTTGATCTTCATAGTGGGTGCAAAGGTCTCGTCATTGTCAATTCCTTCTTTCTGAGTATAACCCTTTGTAACAAGTCATAATTTGTGTTTATCGATTGAACCATCTGCCTTATATTTTGTTTTGAAAATCCATTTTTAGCCAATGGATTTCTTACCTAGAGGCAAATCGACAAGTTCCCACATCTGATTCTAAATTAGGGAATCATATTCAATATCCATAGCCATTTCCACTATGGTTGGTCTAATGCCTCATGAATAGTGTCAGGTTCATTACTATCAACAACTAAACTCATGAGTGTAAAATTTACCTCATGTCTGGCTTGACTTCATGTTTTGACTCCTGTAGAAGTACCTGGAAGTGAGTTCAGGTGTGAATCCCTAATAGTATTCTAGACCCATTTTAGACGTTGGTTCTGTTGCTGCTGATGTGAAGATGTGTTGTCTAGTGTGCTGAGATCAATGAACAAGTCTCCACTCAGCTCTTCTTCTCTCTAAGAAGAATCATCTTGCCAATAATCTAGATGTGTGAGAAATCTATGTGCTGAGGTTGGTATTAGATCTCCATTATGTGGTAGGGAGTCAATGGATGACTCATCACACACCACATCTCGACTCTCGTAGATCTTCTTCATCTCTAGATCCATGAGACGATATGTCTTTGAGGTAGTACTATACCCCAATAAAAGACATTGTAGTGTCTTTGGATCAATCTTCTTCCTTTTCTCATCTGGAACATGCATATATGCAATACAACCAAAAACTCTCAAATGATGGATAAAAGGTTTATGACCAGTCCATACCTCTTTTGGTGTCCTTTTCTACAAGATCTTCGTGGGTGCCTGATTGAGTAGATACACTATTGTTTGGACTGCTTCTGTGAAAAACTAATTCTCCAACTTGGTAGTGGAGAGCATACAACGAGCCATATCCATGACAGTCTTTTTCGTGTCACTCAGAAATCTTGTTCTATTGGGGAGTGTAGGGTGTAGTCAGATGTTGCTGAATGCCATGTTGCTTCAAGTATGCTAAGAACTTCTTTGATACAAATTTCCCCACTCAATCTGAGAAGAGGAGAAGAAGAGGCTTCCCAGACTACCTGGTGGCTTGCTGGTAAAAGGTTTGGAAATGGACAAAGGCCTCACACTTTTTTCAGAGAAAATATACCTACATTTTCTGTGAGTAATCATCAATGATGAGATGGAAGTGTTATCCAAAATTCACCCCCAAGGTAATTTTGATAACATGCAAGCAATTATATTGATTCAGGGCGAAAAGTCATGTTTCTAGGGTCCCCTCATATTTGTCTAACTCCCCTGTCCAAGAGGAAGAGAGTAAGTTCTGAGAAAATGCAAAAAAAAAGGGTTGCAGAAGGCAAATAGGTTGATCCAGGAAAAATTGTGAAAATTGGCTAAGTCCGCTCAAGGTCGCCTCTGGGACGTTTGGGACAGAAAAGCGCGAACCGGCCGAACCGGGCGAAATCAGCACAAACAGTCCGAAACGCAGCAAGGAAAAATGGGACAAAAGTATGCGGCGGGCACGAAATTCCGGTTTGACAGGGAAAAAATCGACTAACTGCTGAGAGGGTCGCCTTTGGGACGCGCGGGCCAAAAGTACGCGAACCGGCCGAACCGGGCGAAATGAGTCAAGGCAGCCCGAAAAAGTGTGGGACGCGCGGGTCAAAAGTACGCGAACCGGGCGAACTGGCCGAAATAAGAACTTTTGTCCCAGGACAGTTGGGACAAAAAGGCGCGAACCGGCCGAACCGGGCGAACTTTGTCCCGGACAGTCCAAAAGCAAATGGGACGCGCGGGTACCAAAAGTACGCGAACCGGCTGGATCGGCCGAAATGGGAAATTTCAGCACCAAAACCAAATGGGACAAAGGGACGCGCGGGACGCGAAAAGCTGAAATGGCCGAAGGCAGAGGAGGAAAAGTCAACATTTGACCCGGTGGAACTTCAAACGGCCATAACTTTTGACTCCGAGCTCCGATTTTGATAAAATTGGACTTTCTGGAACGAGCACGACGTCCTCTACGCCACAAAAACTGGATTTCTTAATTTTAATGAGGGTAGATATATTTAAATAAAAGAAACATATTCGGCTCCAGTCAATCAATTTTCATTCCCGTCAAATGACAGAAAACGCCTGCCAGGCCCAAAATAGCTGCACGCACTCAGAAGGCCATAACTTTTGCATTTCTCAACGAAATCGCACAAAATTGGTGAACCGTTGGAATCGTGTTTTTTGAGCCCGATGCACAGCAATCAAGAAATTCTGGGTTTGATCAGAATCTGATTGAATTTTTAAGAAAACGTGGCCGGGTTCAGAACAGTGTTTTATTTCGTAGCTGGGAGTGCATTAAGAGGTTCATGGTCATCATTCCTTCTCTGCTGCAGCACATGGAACAGTATGGGGAGCCTGTTTGCAAGTAATGTATACCCATTCCACTCAATTTAATGCCTCTTACAGGTGGTTGAAGGACAGATTTCGGGATTTCCACTTTCTCTCTTCTCTTTTCCTTCCTCATCTTTCTATAAAATTGGAGTGTTGGGCATATTGTCAGGTCTGGATAGAGTTTTTGGGTAACAAAGCTCTGAGTCAAAATTGCTTTGTGAAGCCAGTGTCAGGGGTTGCGTTGATCTTCTTGTACTGGACTCCATGAGTGATCCAGACCCTGCCTTCTTGTAGGTAGATTGAACTGTGCATATCATGAAGCAATAAAATATCAGTTTGTGGATAGTGTCTTCCCCTGGATGTGATCTTCCTTCCTTTTCTCTTGAACCCATTTCGGATGTTAGTCTACAAATATTGTGTCTATGATAGTATGTTCTTGTTCAGGAATTCATTATCTCCATTGTGTCTGCTTCCTATTCTGCAAGAATGCATTGTCTTGCTAGATTATGGTGAACTGTCAGCACCTCTTCTAGTGTGCACTTTGCCTCTGTATTTCACACATGTTGGAGATTACTCGAAAACTGATCCTCCTTTTTCTGGTCGAGAGCATACCACTTTAGTGTAGCCATCTTTTATGATCAGTTCTATTCCCTGGATCCCTTGGAAATCCCATTTAGATTAGAACAGTGTAGGGTGCCTGCAAGATGTAGATTGAATGGCATGTAGTTTAGGATGCTAAGAACTTCTTCGATACTTTCTTGATCTGGTGGAGGTCTATCTCAAGTAGGCAAGTCCCACAACTTGGCTTGATGGTAGAAGGTTTATCCAATCACACTGGACCTCTTAGAGTGATCCAAACTAGAAATCTGATACCAACATCCAGTGGGTAATCATCAATGATGAGATAACAGGAAAGTACTTCAAAACCTTTGAAGCTAGCTGGCAAGGGTCCGCACAGATCGGTGATGTGTACAACCTGAAGATGCTCTGTAGAATGATAAGAGCTCTATTTGAATGGACCTCCTATGTTGTTTTGCCCGCAATGGGTTTGTTGACATCCCGAGAAAACAGGTAAGGAATGCAATGAGAGTGGAGGAAGCCCTCACCATTTCCTTGGCACTGCCAGCTGATGCAGAGCCCTGTCAGAAAGATGACCATATTGAAAGTGTCCAAGTGTAGTGGACTCCACTCGATTGATGCAGAGAGAGCAAATGGTAGATGGAGTGACCACATCCAGTGTAAAATAGATGGCCCTGAAGTCAGAAATACTTGAGAAATAAGTGCCTGAGTCTTCCCGAATGGAAATGATGCAGGACTTGACCCCTTTCTCAACAAAGAATTCAACCTGCATTCGATGAGTTAAGAAGTTGACTTACAGACAAAGATTTGAACTCAAACTTGACAACATATAGCACCTTTTGTGAGTGTACATCTGAAGATGTTCCAAGAGGAATGATGACATCACCAATCCCTGGTTGTGCAATATACCTCCTGATTGTCTGCGCATTGTGATCCGATCTCTAGTGGGGCAGGTCACTCAGGGTGTGGACCAACTTCTTATTGCTAGTCATGTGTTAAATGCTAGTGCCTGAATCAATCAACCAGACGATCTTTCTGTCGGCTGCAAAGTCTTGTGAGACTCCAACATTGTTTAGAATGAATCGTATTTAGAACCCCTTGACATCAGAGGTGACCATCCTGCATGAGCAGCAATATGACCCTTCTACCTAAAATTGAAATACTCTGAGCATGCCATCGGGATTTCCTTGGAATATCCTCTGGCCAATAAGTGCTAAAAAACTCAATTTCCATAGTTGACAAGACAAGCGACCATTGTACATAACATTTTAATCAGTTGTGTGACGTATCTCGTGGAGCAAATGATGGGTTTTGCACCATCAATCCACCTTGTGATTATAGCTACCTTCTGGGGTGGCCACCTACCTGTGAAGTGGCCTACTAGAGAAGGATGCTCACCAAATCCCTGCATTTCCATGATTCTGGGGGACTAGACTTGCCCTTTCCTGTAAGCGGTTATGCTTTTTGCCTCGTAATGAGAGCCTTATCTTCAGAGGATTCTTGAACATTCTTAATGGCTTCTTCCTGCCTTAGAGATAATTCACCAGTTTGGTTGCAATCAACTCACCTCCTGTTGAGTGATGCGTCAAGTAGAGGTGATTAGTGAATCCGAAAATTAGTTTTGGAATGAGTCGTCATTTGGTGACCCGGGACTTATCAGCACTTGGCAGTCGTTTTGAGCAGTCAATTTTTGCAAATTCTGCAACTGATTAGCTAGCATGCCATCGGGATTTCTTGGAGGCTCCTCGTTTGACAAGTAGTTCTCTCATCACCAGAGTTTCCATATCTTTATACCGTTGTCTATAATATTATTTACAGTCAATTTCCTTATCCGTGAATGCAAATGTGGCAAAATTTATCCGCCTTATTGATTATCTCTCCTCTCTCTAGAAATAGCTATGAAATTGTGGTTGGCCGCTATGGAAGATGTAAATTGATTGAAAATGTAGATGGATACTGAATCTGAAAATGTAGATGTGAAATATCCGATGGCTTGTGATATTGCCTTGTGATAGAAAAGAAAATATCTTCCTAGTGTTTCTCTCTACATTCCTGCACTACCTCTCTAGAATCACAAAAGAAAGTGCAAATGAATTTGACCATGGGTAAGGACAACATTCTCTCTCTCTCTCTCTAAGTGATCCTGTCAACGTGGTCATCTCTCTCTGAATAGTTTTATTTTGGAATTTCTTGACAGGGTTAGCGGGACTAGCAACTTGTCGTTTATTAATTCACCGAGTGTAAGAGGTTTTCCCTACAATGTAACTCAGCTACATGGCCACAAGTGTTGACTTGCAACTGACTCTCCTTCAAGCATAATCATCGTATGAAGTGTGTTATATTGTAAGTTACAAATGGATGTCGTCAGATATAAATGGTTGTCGTATTATGGATAGACAATGAAAATCCATCTCCTGAGAAGTTTCTCTCTGCTTCCCTTATGTACCTCTCTAGCACCTCATCAGAAAGACTCAGGGTGCATGATGAATTTGAGTGCTGTAAGGAAACATTCTCTCTCTCTCTCATATTCTCTCTCCTTAACAGATCATCGTCTCTTGGGAGGGGCATATTTTCCAGAGATTTTCCCCCAAAGATCTTTGAATTGAAATGATCGGATGCATTTTGGTTTATCCATTAAGCGGCGAGGTTTGGCCCTTACAAGAGTTGGGCTAGGAATGGCAATATTTGTTGGTTGCAGACTACTCTAGATCAAGAAAAATTAAAAGTGTGTTTTATTGTAATTAATGAGCTAACATCGAAAAATTGCTACATTGACTTACTGAATGTGAAAAATCTGTTGCGAAGATGAATTACTATAGAATGCAATACAAAAATTAGTGTGACGAAAAACTATTGTCTTTCTTGAATTCCCATGTTTTAAGAATCATACATGGAAAAATATTTGCCTTGTATCTACTTATGTTTAAAACTAACTTTTCAACATCGGTAGGAGTGAAACCTAATGAATTTAGGAAAAACTATGTAGAAACCATGTTAACTTGATTAAAAAAGAAGATATTTGACGATGTAAGTTAGTAAAAAGTGTAATGCTTACTTTGTGGTTTTAATGCCATTTGGATTTAAATGTTATACTTGGTTTAGACGTTTGAAACAATCATTTACCATGTAATTATCTTAATTCCTTCATAGAACTCATAATGTTTAGTAGAAATCAAAATGAAATGTGTTCTTAAACTTTGTATAACCTTACCTCTCAATCGATTCACATCCAATTTTTGGGATCGTTTGATGAAGATGGGACCAAATGTAATGTCATTGTCTTCCAAACAAAACCACATATGTTTTGTTCAAAGAAGAAGTTCAGTTGCAACACAAAACAGGGATGATGAACTCAAAACGATTTGTTGGTCACTGGTCTATATGCTCAACAAGATCTTATTTTCAATTAGTTACTAACAAATCCATAGGTCATTTCCAAACAAAACAAATTGCTCCACAATGCACGGTTTAATCGAGACTCCACATTGGCCAGCAAAAGCCAAAAACTAACACTCCATGCTCAGCAAATTCTCCACATTTTTCTTTATTCTCCATGTTTTTCTTCAAGTTTCCCATGAAGGTAGAGGAATGGGACACTGGAACTCCAATCTTCATGGAAGATCACTCACTAGGACTTTACAGTCTCCACACAGGCCGTTTCCTCCAATTTACATGTAGGAAGGGAAACATTTGTTCCAACTCAAGAGAATGTTGGCGCTTCCTCACGGCTCACCAGTACTCCATAGTCTGGTCGCTACATCCTTCTTTCCAGCGTACAACAAATTCACTTGCGCTCCTGTCTTCATGCAGCTCTGATACCAATGATGGCAAATGATGAATATTTTATTGAATGCATTTGTAAAACAAAACATGTGAGCCATATATAGGCTACTGAAGAAGAGAGGAACAGGAACAATTAAATAATTGTTCACAACTAACAACTAACAATGTATTAATTAAGTAATGCACTAACAATATCCTATCATATTAACATTTTAGGTTTGATTCTTAAATGGGAAACTATGTTTTCTTATTCACTTGTTCTCATGTGGATCAAATCACATCCACTTCACCT
This sequence comes from Taxus chinensis, assembly GCA_019776745.2. Classification (NCBI taxonomy): domain Eukaryota; kingdom Viridiplantae; phylum Streptophyta; class Pinopsida; order Cupressales; family Taxaceae; genus Taxus; species Taxus chinensis. The sequence continues at coordinate 99,631,709 of CM034151.1, forward strand.
CATAAGAAATATTTAATATGTTGCAAGAAATATCCATGACCCTTGAAATGATTAGATACACATCACAAGGGTACGTTCCGAAATAAGGGCAAGTTACAAATTTTCCTTTAGAATAGAAAATTTAATATTGAATTAATGCACAACGTAACTATCTTTTTGGTCTAAGCCACTATTCATTACATTCCACTTTTAACATTATTTAGTCTCTAAAAACAACCATGATATTTCAAGATCAACATGTCATCTTGTATGCCATTAAAATGATGTTATTCCTTGCCCTAAGGAATATTACACATTTTCATACCTATGTGAATGCTCTCAACTAAGGTTCTCGTGAGGAATATACAAACACGTACAATATCTCTATGTCTCTAAGAGTGTGAAAGATGTTTGGAGCTAGCCTAACTTGGAGCTTACCATAGAGGCTCATTCATTCAAAATAGGTAAATATTTTGAGCTATATGTTTGTTTGGTCACTTTCCACTCAATATGAAAACACACACAATGTAAGTTGATATTTTTATTTTAAGATTAAGTGATAACTTAGGTCATTGGAACACTAGAAGATAGGTAAAAACAAATCATTTTAAAATACTTGCTAACAATTTTACTAGTGCAACCATATTGAAACTATAGCGGTTTTCTACTTAAATTAAGAGAAAGAATTGTGTTAATCTTTTTTTTAAATGACTCAAAATCTCTTATTATTATGAGTATGGAGTTGTGTAGGAAATTTTATTGATCTCCCAACTTAATTTTAGATGGTTTATACAAAAGTAAAACATATAGACGCCCATATTAAAACATAATTAAAATTAAGTTCATTAAGTAGGATTGCTTTACAAATTCTCTTCTCAAATGATCAACCCACTATAGTGTTCTTTTATCAAAAAAAATTTAAAAATAAAGATTTACCTATTTAAGCTTGTAGTATTTTATTATTGTCGATATATTAAAATTATTCAATTTAATTATGACAACGAAATAAATATAAATTGTAATAATATATATATATATATATGTATAAATATATGTATGTGTGTACGTATGCATGCATGCATGTATGTATATATGTGTATATATATCTCTCTCTGTGTGTGTCTATATATATACATATACATTATATATATATGTATATAATCTATATATATATGTGTGTTTGTGTGGTGTGTGGTGGGTGTTGTACTATCTATGTATATTATACTGTCTATCCTAGTGTCTCTCTCTCTCTCCCTCCATGTCTTCTCTATACTCTTTCTCTCTCTATGTCTCCGTATCAATCTGTCTCTATCCTCTCCTCTCTATATAATATATATGTCTATATATATACATATAAGATATATATAATGTATGTATTATTTATATAATGTATGTATTATATATATATATGTATGTATATATATATATATGTAGTATATATAATTATATAATAGGTATATATATATATATATATATATATATATAATATCTATATATAATATATGTATGTATATATATCTTGTGTGTGTTAGTACTAATATTTAAATGATTATATTAGCCCCCATATTGATAAAGTTCATTTGTATAAAATTAAAACTTTTATAAAAAAAGGAGAAAGAATGAACTTTAAAAAAAAAAAAAATCGGTTAAACTTTAATTTTTAAGGGTGCCATATATTTACATTGTATTTTTTTTTGTTTATGTGTTGGGGGAGGGTGCACTCCCCCCACCCCAACCCATATTGATATGGGTTAGGGTGGGGGTGGTGCCCCCTCCCCCAACCCACCTATCTAATAAATAAAACATTTGGGCCACCACCAACTATATTAAAATTTGTTCCCTTCCATGCGGTTGAAAACCATTTTAAACAGTCTCCATAAACATTTGGGCCACATCTTTTCTCTGTGTGTGTGTGTGTGAGAGAGAGAGAGAGAGAGAATAAATATCAATATTTTGAAGTAAAAATCTGGTAATTGTTCTGTTTTAATTTTTTTTTCAAATTAAATAGGTAAAATAAGAAAAGAATATATGTGTATGTTTACATTTTATATGTATATGCATGCAAGTATAAATACTTACACATATAGATATATATACACACATTTATATATTTGTGGGTTTCACATCTAAAACTAAAAATAAAAAAATAAGAGAATTATAGATCTATTGGGAAATTCATTAAAGTAGACTACCAACAAATATAAAATTTAAAAGTTTTATTAGGAAAAAGCCACATACCCAAATTTGTATTTACTTTGAATGAAATCTTGCAACAATCATAGAATTTACAACCCTTGAATATGGTGGAATAGATTAACTTAGAAAAATAAAACAATATGGATTTGGGATGTGTATATCCATCCCCAAGCTTGACCCTTCTCATCAATGGCTTCATCCTTTTCCATCTTCCCTTAACCTACAAAACCAAAATGAGAGGAATGAGAAAAGAAAAATAATAAAAGCCTTCCTTAAGGTTTTCTAGGTTTGTTTTGAATTCCTTCATCTAATGGCCTAGATTGGATTCATCCCATGGCCCAAAAAGTCTCCTACAAAAGTTAGGTGGGAGTAGGTGAGGTGATCATTTGATCACATGGGTCCCCTTTTTGAATGGGGCCACTTGTGTGGTTGAAATTTAATTATGTTTTTTATTATTATTTTGTTTTAATTCAAATAGACTCTTTCCTTCTTAGTTTAGACTATCTCTTTATTAGAGAATTAAATAATTAGCTTGGTGTAAATGAAAGGATTATTTTTTACATGGACTTTAATTATTTAATTTTGCATGACCTTAGGAACCACTGTATTAAATTTATTTATGATTATTTGAATGAAGTATGTTAAACCTAATCGTAGATTAAATAAATTATTTTATTTAAATATTATTATTTAATTAATTTTGTGATGATCGTTTATTAACCTAGGGATTAGCTTAATGATGCATTCGTCCTTTAACAAAAAAAATTATTACATAATTTTTCTAGTCTAATCTATGTTTGGTTTTGGGTTTCGTGTGCAAAATTTTGTGGGTGCTACAACGTAATTCACACGTAGGGATTCATGACTATAAGGAGTTGTAAGAATTCACCTATCTACTTATTTCATTTCTCTTAGACCATCAAGAATGAAATGAATATAACAAGACATCCAAACAACTATATGCTTCTCAAATGCCTTACAAGGAACAATTTAAATCATTGAGTGAATAAGCATTAGTATTTCCTTCACCAAACCTTAAGAGAGGCTTTACGATCTCATAACTTCAAAAGAATTCAGGGACGGTGGATAAACTAGCCGATATGAGAAACATATAGTAATCCACTACTACATAATAAGGGACATGTTTATCTGAGAGGGATAAAGGGAGTTCAAATGCAGAAGCTATAAACTTTTATGCATTCAACAACCTTCTAATGTCATATTTACAATAATTGATAATCATACATCATATCCCCTTTGTCAAATAACATCAAAGTAAGTCACTCAAAAAATTTCATTCATAGTGCTTGAGGGTTTCTACACCTTTCCACAAGATAAAATTAGAAAAATCAAACGTGCATGTCTTGCAAGGAATTCGTGCCACTCAACGTATTCCAAGAATATATTTTCTTATTTTCATTTAACATTTATCTTATAAATTGTTCTAATATATTTGGTTCATTTATTTTACTGCCAATAAAATATATCACTCTATCAGGAATCCCTATATCTGCAAGAATGTGACGTAACCAAATCACTTTGCGTAAAGCTCCTCATGTGGCGTGGTATTCAGCCTCAGTGGATGAGAGAGAAACAATAGTTTTATTCTTGCTAATCCATGAGATAGGTCCAGATCCGAGATGAAAAACATACCCTCAAGTGGATTTCCCGTCATCAACGGATCCTGTATAGTCTGAGTCTGTATATCCCTGTAAGAAGAACTGCGTGTTCTTCTGATACTCTAGATCAAAGTCAACTGGACCTCAGACATATCTCAACACATGCTTTGCTGCTATCCAATGACATTTCTTTAGATCTTGCATAAATCTGGTGAGATAGCTCACTGCAAAGCAAAGATCTGGTCTGGTATAAGTCAAGTAAATGAGACTCCCCACAAGCTGCATATAGTGAGTTCCATCTACCTGTGGTGAATCCTGAAATCTAGATAATTGCAAACCTTTTTCCATAGGGGTGGACATAGGTTTACAATCTAACATACCATACTTCTCCAAGAGTTTCTTGGCATATTTCATCTGGGAGACGAAGATATGATTCTTCTTCTGCCATATCTCTAAGCCAAGATAGTAGTGAAGTAGCCCCAAATCAGTCATGTCGAAGGATTTTTTCAAATCATTCTTTACATCATCCACATAGATTGTTAGAACTTCCTGTGATCACAGGATCATCTACGTACAAAACCAGAATGATAAGCTCTGTTCCTACCTTCTTGATATACAAATTTGTATCTAAGGGGCTATGAGTGAATCCATGCTGCAATAGGTGATTATCAATTTTTATATACCATGCCCTAGGTGCTTGTTTGAGTCCCTAAATTGACTATATCATATGACATACCTTGTGTGGTTGATGCTCATCTACAAACCCTTCAGGTTGGGCCATGTATACTTCTTCTTTTAGATAACCATTCAGAAAATCACTCTTGACATCCATCTACTGAAGTTTCCATCCATTTTGTGCTGCCAGTGCATAGAAAACTCTGATGGTTTTGATCTTCGCAGTGGGTGTAAAGGTCTCATCATAGTCAATTCCTTCTTGCTGAGCATAACCCTTTGTAACAAGTCGTGCTTTGTGTTTATCAATTAAACCATCTGCCTTATATTTTGTTTTGAAAATCCATTTACAACCAATGGATTTCTTACCTGGAGGCAGATCAACAAGTTCCCACGTCTGATTCTGAATTAGGGAATCATATTCAGCATCCATAGCTTGTTTCCACTATGGTTGGTCTAATGCCTCATGAACAGTGTCAAGTTCGGTGCTATAAACAACTAAACTCATGAGTGCAAAGTTTACCTCATGTCTAGCTTGACTTTGTGTTATGACTCCCATAGAAGAACCTGGAAGTGAGTTCAGGTGTGCATCCCTAATAGTATTCTGGACCCATTTTAGACATTGGTGCTGCTACTGTTGATGTGAAGATGTGTTGTCTAGTTGGCCTAGATCAATGAATAAGTCTCCACTCAGCTCTTCTTCTCTCTGAGAAGAATCATCTTGCCCATCATCTGGATGTGTGAGCAATCTATGTGACGAGGTCGGTATTAGATCTCCATTGTGTGGTAGGGAGTCAAAGGATGACTCATCACACACCACATATCGACTCTTGTATATCTTCTTTGTCTCAGGATCCATGAGACGATATGCCTTTGAGGTAGTACTATACCCCAAGAAAAGACATGACAATGTCTGTGGATCAATATTATTCCTTTTCTTATCTAGAGCATGCATATATGTAGTATAACCAAAAACTCTCAAATGATGGATAGAAGGTTTACGACCAGTCCATACCTTTTCTGGTGTCCTGTTCTTCAAGATCTTCGTGGGTGCTCGGTTAAGTAGTTACAGTGCTGTCTGGACTACTTATGCCCAAAAATGATCCTCCAACTTGGTGGTGGAGAGCATACAATGAGCCATCTCCATGATAGTCCTATTATGTCACTCGGAAATCCCGTTCTGTTGGGGAGTGTAGGGTGCAGTCAGATGTTGCTGAATGCAATGCTACTTCAGGTATGCTAATAACTTCTTTGATACAAATTCCCTCCCTCGATCTGAGCAGAGGAGAAGAAGAGGCTTCCCAGACTGCCTAGTGGCTTGCTAGTAAAAGGTTTGGAAATGGAAAAAGGCCTCACTCTTTTTTCAGAGAAAATATACCCACATTTTCTATGAGTAATCATCAATGATGAGCTAGAAGTACTCAAAACCTTGGAAGCTAGCTGGCAACGGTCTACACAGATCGGTATGTACAACCTGAAGATGCTCCATAGAATGATAAGAGCTCTATTTGAACGGACCTCTATGTTGTTTTCCCGCAAGACATCCCGAGCAAATAGGTAAGGAATGGGAGAGTGGAGGAAGCCCTCTTACCATTTCCTTAGCACTGAGTTGATGTAGAGCCCTGACAGAAAGATGACCATATCGAAAGTGCCATAGTGTAGTGGACTCCACCATTGAAGTAGAGAGAGAAATGTTAGATCAAGGTACCACATCCAGTGCAAATAGAAGGCCCTTCAGAAATGCTCGAGCAATTACTAAGTCTCCCTGGGAAATGATGCAGGACTTGACCCATTTCTCAACAAAGAATTCAACCTGCATTCGATGGGTAAGAATTTGACTCACAGAAAAGAGATTTGAGGTCAAACCTAGAACATATAACACCTTCGTGAGTGTACATCTTCATGTCCCAAAAGGAATGATGACATCACCAATCCTTGCCGCAATATACTCCTGATTATCTACGATGGTGACCTGATCTCTAGTGGGTCTGTCACTCAAGGTATGGAACAACTTATTATTGTTAGTGATGTGTTTTCTGGCACCCGAGTCAATCAACCAGAAACTTTCTAATGGCTGCAAAGTCTGTGAGACTAGAACAATGTCAAAATGAGTTATGTCTGGAACCTCTTCATCAGAGGTGGCATCCTGTTGAGCAGCAATATGACCCTTCTGCCTCTGATTACAAGCATCCCATTAGTATTTCTTGGAGTATCCTTTTTCATAAGTTCTCTCTTTGCCAGAGTTTCCATACTTGCGAACATTGTAATAACAGTTTGCAGTCGTGTGTGTATCCTTGGAGCAAATGTGGCACCATCGATCCGCCTTGTTTTTTTGCTGCTTCTAGGGTGGCCCTTATGGTGGCCACTGAGAAGGTTGCTGCTGAGGATGCTACTTTTGATTCTGGGGGGGCTGACTACCATTTTTGAGGATTATGCTTTTTCCTTGTGATGAGAGCCTTGTCTTTGAAGGCTTCTTGAACATTCTGTATGGCTTCTTCCTATTGGAGATAATTCACCAGTGTGGAAAAACTCACCTCATGTTGAGTGATGGTTAATGTGGTGATCAATGTTCGAAACCAGGAAGGAAGAGCTCGCAAGGTGAGCAGGACTGGGAGCTTGTCATCCTCCGGTTCACCGAGAGCATAGATTTCTACACATAACTCAGCCACACGCCACAAGAAGGCTTCTACTGGTTCACCATCATGCATAATCATCATGTGAAGCTTAGTCTGAAGATGCAACTTCATCGTCAGATTATTAAATTCATAGATGGTGCACAACGTGGTCATGCCTGAGAGGAAGTGGTAACTTCTCGGATGTAAGGTTGAACCTCATTAGAAAGGCTCAGAGTGATAAGCATTAATGCTTTTGCATTGGCCTTTTCATACTTAGCCAAGATATCAGTGTTTGTGGGAGGGGTGTCTTTGCCAAAAAAAATCCCTCAAAGATCTTCAAACTTTAAAAATCATCCGCATCTTGGTTTTCCATGCGACGGAATTTGGCCCTTTGAGAAACTAGGCATCCGACAACAAAATGCGAGGTGCAGACATTTTCAAAAACTCAAAGTTGTATTTTATTTATATATTTTTCAAAAATGGCTACAATGCTTACTGAAAGAACCTATCCCAAAGATGGGCTCTATAGGCTCGTGCAGTGAGATGTGGAATCTCCTATGGGCATTCTACTTCACGTTCATCATCTACATCATAGCCACATTTAAGTTCTACATGAATCCATCGTGCTTGACATCGAACATCGAACAAAAAATAATCCAATAGTTCTCGGCACACAATCTCATCAAAGAGAATATTCACAGTGTTTTGGAGTTGGTTGACCAGAGCAAATAATAGTCCAGTGGTTTCTTTGTTGTCACTCAATGCCCAAACATTTGGTGCATTGCTCACGGTGCTTTCTGCATCTGAAATTTGTAACATACGCATGGCACACGATTTTGCAATTTGCAAGCTTTCTTCCACGTGCTTACATAGGTTGTATGTTTGCAGGTATTTTCTCGGCCAGTATGTAGGACTCAACCTTCGTGGATATGCCTCAAACTCTCCTTTGTGGGCTCGTTTGATCAAGATGAGACTGAATGCAATGCCATTGTCTTCCAAACAAAACCACATACATTTTGTTCAAAGAAGAAGTTCAGTTGAAACACAAAACAGGGATGATGAACTCAAAACGGGTCGTTGGTTGGTGGTCTATATGTTGAATAAGATCTTATTTTCACTTAGTTACTGCCACATCCACAGGTCATTGCCAAAAAAACAAATTGCTCCACCACACATAGTTTAATGGAGACTCATCAACAGCCAAAACTAACACTCCACGCTCACCAAATTCTCCACATTTTACTTTATTCTCCATGTTTTACTTCATGTTTCCCATGCAGGCAGAGGAATGGGACACTAGCACTCCAATCTTCACGGCAGATGACTCACCAGGACTTTACAGTCTCCACATGAGCCATTTCCTCCAAATTTTCACGTAGGAAGGGAAACATTCATTCCAACTCAGGAGAATGACGACACTTCCTCACGGGTCACCAACACTCCATAGTCTGGTCACTGCAGCCTTCTTTCCAGCATACAACAAATTCACTCGGGATCCTGTCTTCACGCAGCTTTGATACCAATGATGGAAAATGATGAATATTTTATTCATTGCATTTGTAAAACAAAACATGTGAGCCATATATAGGCTGCTGGAGAAGAGAGGAACAAGAATAGTTAAATAAATGTTCACAACTAACAACTAACAATGTATTAATTAACTAATGCACAAACAATATCCTATCATATTCACATTTCAGGTTTGATTCTTAAATGGGAAACTATGTTTTCTTATTCACTTGTTCTCGTGTGGATCAAATCACATCCACTTCACCTCATAAGAAATATTTAATATGTTGCAAGAAATATCCATGACCCTTGAAATGATTAGATACACATCACAAGGGTACGTTCCCGAATGAGGGCAAGTTACAAATTTTCCTTTATAATAGAAAATTTAATAGTTAATTAATGCATAACCTAACTATCTTTGTGGTCTAAGACACTATTCATTACATTCCACTTTTAACATTATTTAGTCTCTAAAAAAGACCATGATATTTCAAGATCAACATGTCATCTTGTATGCCATTAAAATGATGTTATTCCTTGCACTAAGGAATATTACACATTTTCATACCTATGTGAATGCTCTCAACTAGGGTTCTTGTGAGGAATATACAAAAACGTACAATATCTCTATATCTCTAAGAGTGCGAAAGATTTTTGGAGCTAGCCTAACTTTGAGCTTACCATAGAGAATCATTCATTCAAAATAGGTAAATATTTTGAGCTATATGTTTGTTTGGTCGCTTTCTGCTCAAGATGAAAACACACACAATGTAAGTTGATATTTTTATTTGAAGATTAAGTGATTACGTAGGTCACTGCAACACTAGAAGATAGGTAAAAACACATCATTTTAAAATACTTGCTGACAATTTTACTAGCGCAACCATATCGAAACATTTTGGCTATAATAAACATTTTAAGTGACAAGGTTCCAGTTTCATCCTTCTATTTTTATTTTGACACTAAAAGAAGGAATCTTTGACATCATTTTCCAGAGTACATTATAAAGTCAACTCCAGCTACTTAATAGAATATATAATTACAACTAAGAGTAACATTCATTAAATCGGTAAAATTACAACTACGTATGAAATAGTACATTTTCCCAATACACAACACTATCATTTTCATCATGAAAATAATACATTCTATTCATATTTAAATATCATTGAAATATTATAAACAAATACACTACCTTCAAATAACATGCAAATGAGAGACACAAATGTGGTTTTTACTACTCATTTTCCTCACGTATGTGCAACCAACTGCATCTAACCTAGGACCGAGTATGGAAATTCCCTACACTCAAGCATAAATCCACACATTCATCATTTCTAATAATTTTTTTTATTTAGAAGAGAGAGGGAGAGGCAGGGGGAAGAAGATAGAGTTCATTTCTCATACATTCAAACTTTCACTTTCATTTGTACTTAACATTTAAATACTAGAGAGAGAGAATGTGTGTGTATTTGTGTGTGTAAAGATGAGAGAGAAAGTAAAGAGATATTTCATATTTAATTAAAAATATCCTGACCATTTTCATTTAATTTCAAACCAATTCACATTTCCCAATTCATTTATGTTTTCTTATCAACCAAAGTTTCATAATTCTTTCTAGAGAGAGAAGAGGGTAGAAAGACAAAAACACCATACATTTAAAAAATCACTCATACTAAATAAAATACTAAATAATATTCTACATGACATGAGGATGGTATTATGAGGTCACTTGCGTCGTTAGAATTCAATGACACTTAGAGAAGGTGATCGAAGATAATGTAACAAGTTGAGGAAACTGCTCAGAACAACAAAATGCTTACTAACTGGGTCTTAAATACTCTCATTCTAATTTCAATCATGAATTTTTTTGATTCCTAGCTACTCTCCCATGTATGGAGAATTCTTCGTGACTAACAGAGGTTGATTACATTGAGCAGAGATCGAGTTATAAGGGAAACTATTGGGCCAGTTATCATAATTTCGTCAACAACTCTTAACACATAGTGACTAGTGGGTCCCAAAACCCACTTGAAAAATTAGTTTCTAAAGGAATTTTTGAAGGAATTAAAGTGGTTCATGATTATCTTGTAGGCATCCTAGAGGTATGAGGTATTGGTTTTAAGTTTCACTCATGTTAAGTGGCAACCATAAGCCGAAAATGATCGTGTTATATTAAAACGAATGCGTAACTACAAGTGACTCATAAGCTAAGTGGATTAGAAAGTAGACTTGCAAGGATGATAAATAAACTCAAATGACTTGGCTAAGTAACCCCATGGTGTCCCACATTTCCAAGGGTCATCCTAGAAGTTTCAGGTTTACGACATACATGGGTGTGGTACTCCATGCACATGAATTTCAAGATCAAATTTATCTTTTCCTTTTTATGTTTTATTTATTTTTTATTGTCTATGTTTTGATAGTTCATGTCAAGGAAATATTTTGTAATTTCTTGGAATTATGTTCCCTATCATTCAAATTTTAATTTTGAAAGATCTAGAATTGATGAAGAGAAATTTAATGCAACTGAAAAGGGGTAGAACATACATGTATACAAGGTTTGCAAGAGAAAAAGAACATGGGGATTTTTCATCCTAGATTTAGGTTGGTGACTTTCATTCACTCACAAATTCCCAATAGCCTTTCTTCAAATCAATTGGTATATATCTAGCCAAAATGGAATTCCATGAAATTTTTTTTTACTCCAAGAATTACATTTGGCTTGACACTACAAAATCCTTTCAATGAACCAGCCTATGTAAATACTGCTATCACTACAGTCCATGAGACAAAACTATTTTCAGACATTTTTTCAAATAATTTTCTTGCTAAGTCAATGTTTCCACATTTTGCACAAAAATATGCTTACCTCCTAGTAGAGGTGTTAACCATTTTGGCTCAGGATGGAGGTTTTCTAGAAAAATTCACTATTCATTACAATTTTATGGATGACGGTTCCTTTCTCTAAATCCTCCATCCAGGAGTATGCTAGGAGGAAGGATGGTTAAGGGAGTCCAACATTTCCAAATCCTTTTCATCAAACCCATTTTCAGTGCACATGCAACAACCACGAGAGTCATGTGTGGCCTTAATTATTCCTTATTTCGCATACCTTTCCAAAAGAACACTTGTAATCGTGACTTCTGTAAAGATCCCATTATATTAATCTCAGCTGGTTATCCAAACCTTGTTTCACAGCTCTTGTAGGCATAGGGAAGAATAAAAGAGACAAAAAATTGGAGAGACATAATTGGGATAGCAGGAAAGAACCCTTTCAAATTCTTAACCCATTCAACTACACGAAATAAAGAAAAATAAAAAGAAAAATGAACTGGTGGCTTTCATGTCTCTGATAGTAAGGCTACAAATATTACATTGCATGTAGCACTGGTGCTCAAAATAAGAAGAATCCAAAACAATACTACTGGGATTCACACCAAATGAAGCACCCCCATATCCTCAACCTTCTTCCTTACTCTGTAGACAACAAACAAAAAAACTACAAGCATTAGATCCATTTCCTCTCAGAGACAATTGAACATGCTTCTATACAGATACATACCTAGCTCAAGCAAATTGCATAAAGGAAAATGAGGGGATATTAGGATATAGATTTATCCCATGCGCATGGATTACTTAACCCATATGTTAATGATTTTAGAAAGATTTTGTTGGAGTTCCATGTACCACCATCTCTTACCACTACTTCATCCTACCCTAGCTGTAACTATCCAAATTTCTGTAAATTTTTCAACATTAACCCGGGCTTCATGTGATTAACTCCTTGGGATCACAATAAAGTGCTTGTATTATTATGCAAGGAAGTGACAAGTAAGTAGGTCCTTACACGTGCCACCCCTGACAAAGGTGGTTGAATAACAATAGTCGAGGGGGCATTACAACGGGGTTCAGGTAGACGAGCCTAGGATTTGAGCATGCTTTAAGAGGGAATCGTCTTGAAAAAATAATCCATCAACTTTTTTAAGACATTTAAGACTATATGAAAACAAATCAACAAAATCTCTGGAACAAACTTGTCTGGTTGTCTCACCAGAAGCGCCATTAGAATCTGTCACACTTTAGCCATATAAAAAGACAACCCAAAGTCAATGACACCAAAAAGGATTCAATAAATGAAAAGGCATGTAAAAGGGCTTCCCGTAGCAATGGTAGTATGTCACAGAAGATGAATGCTAAACAAAATTGGCCATACAAAAATCCTTAGTGGATCATGTTCTCACCGTTCATTCCGATTTTCCTTCATCAACCCCAATGATTAGTAATTTAACCAACATATATATCATAGAAAAGAGAAGTTAAACCTTAGAACAACATTCTTTTTGAATTCTTATCAACCTTTTTCTTTATCATTCATCTATTCCTTGTAAACTTAAATCAGAAGTATTAACATAATATATGGCAATCACCTAGAAAATTCATTGCAAACATAAAGAAGTTATATAAGAAATGTTAAAATAATATAAACCAATCAGGGAACCTTCTCCCAACAGATTGCTTTTAAAATTGTTATGACTAATTCTTTAACCTATGTAAGGCTGAATTGGCATGAAATGTTTGGTTTTCATATTTGACCTCATTGAATTTAAGCTTTTAATTCCAATATGATATCACTACAAGTATAACATAATCTTCGTAGATAAAATCTATGTAGGCAACACAAGGAAATATTGATTTATTAAATCTGCAATTTTTCTTTAAAATATATAACAGCACTATCGTATTTATAGGCAAACCTGTCTTCCTTGATCTATAAAAATAAATTAATTGTTTGATACACCTGAAGCAACAGACGCTTAGACACTGTCAATCACCTGGCCACCTTTAAAAAGACCAACTTTTCTCACTATAATCAAGTCTTCCACACATTATATCTTCATTTGCACATTCATTAAACCCATTATATGTGCCCTAATTTTATTGATTTTGATAAGAAGAGTTCTTATACGACTAACGAATGGGACCCTTTTCCTTGAGGTTTTTGTTTTTTCCAACAAGGGTTTCTCCGTCGACGTGCACATTAGCACGTGGACCATTTTCTTAGCCACACTTTTGTTAATGGGCAATTCAATGTATGAAACTGTTCCAAAATTCATTTTTCCAATATAAATAGTAGAAAGTATTAGACGCTCCCTAAATTTCTAAATTATAATTTTAGAAAATGGTTCTTAAAACAATAATTCTTTTAGGCTTTTCAGGTTTGGTAATATTAGTTGAATCTCCATTTTCTATCTGAAATTAATCATCACACATTGTAATTAAATACATTGAGTTCTAATTATATTATTTGATATTTTACAAGTGTGAGATGTTTTAAATGAAAAATTAAATTCTTTGAGAGATATCGAGTTTTTGACTGATACAAATATAATTATAATTGTAAAAATACTTTTCAAAAATAGAAAGTGGAAAACATGTCTATGTTGTGACATGAAGAAGACTGAAAACTTTATGAAAAAAGAGAAGTTTATAAAATGTTTAGGTGTTATTTAGTGTAACAATGAAAACCATAATAGTAAAGTTATGACATATGCGAGATGATGTGAAAACTAATTTGATGACACTATTCACCTACTTTTGGGCTCAAAAATCATCACTCTCTTAAGAAAATTATTACAAGTCTCTTGAAAATATTTTTCTTTTGTTAGAATCCTAATAATTCTACAATTCTTTCTATAGATTAAAAATTATAATAGGAAAAATAATTAATTGTGACCAAATATTATATTACTTGATATGTTATGCCTCTATCATCCATGAAAAACTTGTTAACAAATTGTTTTGAAGCTATTACTACCTAATATCCCCAATTAATTTTATAACATATAGTTTATCATAATCCTCATTTTATCATATATTTCCCAACTATTTTTCCCAAATTCATTGCATATTCACCTTTTTTTTTATCTTTCATGCCGAAAAATCTACAAATCTCAAAACAATACAAAGTATGGAAAATACATGAGTATGAATTAAATTTAAAGTTCCTACAACAAAGGAAATTGCTTTAATATTTGAGGCCTCATAAATAATAATATTAGTAGAATTATGTAAAATTAATTTTATTGTCTATTTAAATAAATTGATTTGGTATGTAAGGTTGGCCACTAACTGCTACTAGTATATATGGTTAATAAATTGATCTTCTCTTGATAAAAACCATAAGAAAATACAATAATGTATCCCCCCTAAATTTAAGCGCCCAAGGGAATGTTAGTGTAGGATTTATTTTCCTCACTTTATTTGTATTATCCTACTCGGGATATTCCACCTAACTCTAAGTTTCCCTACACTTATGGGATATGCTTTCTTAGGTATACACTTGAATAAACTATTCTATGTATTGATTACCACTTTACTACACTATTATAGGTTTTGGTTACCACTTGACTACACAATTCTAGGTGTTGGTTACCACTATTAAAGGTGGAGATTTCCATGATTCTAGAAAGAGGTTACACATTCACCTCTTATATCTACATCTCTTACATTATTCTACCTAATTGTATTGAGTTGGAGTTATTTTTGTTTTATTGTATGTATATCTCTTGTATTTTTGTAATTTGTGGTCTTTTATGCTTTCTTTGTTTTGTCTTGGAACAATTCACATCTTGCATCATTCACCTATGCATTCTTTGAACCAACATATATGTGGCTTTTCTTTGATATGGTATACGAGCCAAATTGGTATTGATCTTTCTCGGTTATTATTTTGTAATTTTAATTTCATTTTAGATCATTATTTGCAAGTATTTGGGTTTTTTAGTGTTTTTCTTCCCTAGTTTTTAGGTATACAGCCTATTTGTAGGATTCTAAGGTTTACATGCCTACATAGTGCATATACAGTTCTAGAGATTGGTATTTTATAGGCCTTGAATAATTATTCTAGGATCCCTTGAGGATTTATCTAGATCTAGGCATTTTTCAAACCTGTGAAGGGTATTTTTTCATTTGTGGTAGTGCTTTACATGCGTGATCGGATTTGCAAAGGATGTTTTTCCTAATCAAGAGGCATTTTCAGACCTACAGTAGAGTTTTCAATAACCAATATATGTATTGAATATCCATCAAGTGTTACTATTTTAAGTCCCATGACAAAGTTGTTTTCTACACGCATATCTATGGAAATTTAAGAGATGAAGTGCATTTATTCTTTATCTAACATGGTCATAAACTACGTACAGATGTAAAATACACCTCCTCCTTTTGCTAAAACTATAAATTTCTATAAGGAAGGGAATTATCTTATATTCATCAAAACCCACCTCTTTATTTTGTTAAAACTACATTTAAGTGAAAATAGTAAATTTCAAGTTTAGTGCAAATTCGTTTAAAATAGGCCTTATTTATGGGGAAATAATTGTACAACTTTTGATTGGTGGCTCGATATTGAGTGTCATGTTTTGCAAAAATTAAATATTTTTCATTTCCCAAAGCATTGAACCTATTTGTTTTTTAAAACACACTAAGTTATAAAGTGCCAAAATGTGGGAGGGGCCTTCTTATTATAGTTTTCGGGGGGTGTATAGTGAGTTTCGTCTTTTGTTCAGAAATTTTTTCTTTCTACACATTTCATTGTTTTCTCCAACAACTACCACAAATTTTATTTCTACACTAATGGATCTAAGTTGAATTAAACCACTTACTTCTTGTAACTACTAGGAATGGAAATAAAAAATGACCATTGCACTTAGGAATAAACGGTTTTACTATATCACAATGGGGTTAGAACCTAAACTTAGTCAAGCCACAAACAAAGTTAAGCAGTTTAATGAGTGTGACGAAGAGTTTGGTATTTTGTGTCTTTGAGTGTCTCCCAACTCCTCTTTCACATAGAGTCAACCACATCTCTCAGCTAAGTGTGGAAAACCTGAGAAACCATTTTTTGAAAGTTTGACACTATGAGGGGTTATGAGCTACAAATAGAACTTATCAGCTTAAGTCTTAACATATTTGTAACTTTGTAAGATTTCTTTACTAAGCTCAAGTCCTTACAATTTTAGTTAAAATAATGTGGAATAGAAAATAAGGATGAACAATGTAAATTGAGAAACAGGGGTAGAAGCCTCATTAACTTTATTAATCTCAATCAACAATTTACATATGAATGAGTTGCAATACTTATAGGTATTGAACAGCTGAATGTAAACAAGAAGCAAACTTGCACAGGTGCAACCATATTCCTAAATACATAAGCTTCCAATATTACATCCGGGAAGCATTAAAATACCATTAAACAATTATATTGTTAAAACAATATAACAACTCTCGTATTGGTCAAATACAAACAATAATATGGTTATAATTAAATACAACCATATAAACAATAAATAATAAATTTATTAATATGAAATATATAATTAATTAGGATAATAATAATATTTTATCCTAACATTCCCCCCTTAATTGTGCATTGTCTCAAGAGATGAGGAGAGGAATTCTCTGAACAACTCGAACTTGTCACGTGCAAGTGAATTCGTGAAAATATCTATTTCTTGTTTAGTTGTGGGACAAAATTGAAGCTGGATGTTATGCTTCAACACATGTTCAAGTATGAAATGAACCTATAACTCAATGTGCTTTGTTCTCTCATGAAAAATTGGATTGCGAACAAGTTTGATAACACCTTCATTGTCAACATACATGGTGGTCAGTTTTTCGTGTGGTATTCCAAATCCTTCTAGTATGTGATGTAGAAAAATCAGTTCACAGATAGCTTCTCCAGCTGAATGATACTCGACTTCTATGGAAGAGTGAGAAATGAATTGTTGTTTCTTTCTTCCCCATGATATTGGTCCAGATCCCATAAGAAACATAAATCCTGAAGTGGATTTTCTGTCATCAATATTTCCTGCATGATCTAAATCTGAATATCCAGTCAAGAAGAAGTTTTCATTCTTCTTGTATTCTAGACCAAGATCCACTGATCCTTTGAAATATCTCCAAATGCACCTTGCTACTTTCCAATGAAAAACTTTGGGTTCCTACATGAACCTGGATAGATAGCTCACTATAAAGCTGATATCTAGTCTAGTGTAGGTCAGGTAAATGAGACTCCCAATCAACTGCCGATAAAGAGTGGCACTTACCTCAGGAGATGGATCTAAATGAGATAACTGCAATCTGTTCTCCATAGGTGTATCAATTAGTGTGCAATCCATCATCCTATATTTCTCAAGCATTTTCTTGGTATATTTCATCTGAGAAACAAAGATGTAATTCTCTTTCTGTCATACTTCCAATCCAAGACAATAGTGCATTAGCCTGAGATCGGTCACATCAAATTATCGACTAAGATCTTTCTTTGTTGCATCAATCATCTTCACTAAACTACCAGTGATGACTATGTTGGTGTGTGTATTTTCCACATCATTAGGTGAGTCATCTCACTTAGGTGATATCGTAGGTCCACGTGTCATTTAGGGGTTATTATGGGATTCTCTTACGTGTCAGTGTGTCATATGCATCATTGGGAGTTACACTTCTATTATGGGAATGTAACTCCCCCTCTCTACTCGAGTTATCATGATTATAGCACTGGGGGAACTTACTCAACACCTCCTATATGTACACCCAATTTGATTCATGAGATAGAGGAGAGTTTTATGGCTTAATTAGGTTTTTCCCATGTTTCAAATCTTTGCATGCACATTCGGTTGATGCTTTCTCCTCCCGAGATCTCTTCACACTACCGTTCACACGTCCATTGATGTGCATGTTGTCCCTTGTGATCTTTTCTTGCAGGTTTTAAACCCTCTTACATGGTATCAGAGCGAATCTTGTGGATCTATGCACTCTTCGGTGTTGCTTGTGTGTTTTCTGGCTTCTAGCACGATATCGAGATCTCGTTTCATGTGTTGTAATGGATATTTTTTTATGTGCTTCAGCGCTTTGATTCAGGGCCTTTATACCTCTATTTGGTTCTTGAGTGCCCATGGTGGCTTGTTTTGGTTTCAATTTTAGTGGTTATTGGTCTTCGACCGTTCACTATAGCTCTTCGTGCCCATGCACCGACTTCTTGCTCATGCTACATTTGTTAGTGTTTGGTTTTCACGGTTTTGGCTTTACGAAGATTGTTATTCCACGCTTCTCTGTATTTCACGAGCCTAAAACCTTGCTTAATCTGTTGGCCACCTTCCCTAGCTCACGGCTCATGCTCTACTTACCTTTTTCAAGGGGTTATTGTATCTGGTTTTGTGTGTTGGGTGTAGGTTTCTTGCTGGTATTGTTGTGTTCAGGTGCTTGTTTCTTTTGGCTAATCTTAGCCACTCACATTGGCTTGAAATATTGGGCAACCCATGCATTATTCATTTTCAGCATTTTGACTCATTGGTTTGGTCTTCAAAGCTCAGGTTTGTCCTCTTTGTGGGTGTGTTTGCATTCACTCACTATTTCTCGGCACTATACACTGATCCATGGCATTGGTTCGTGTTGCTTATTGTGCATTTGATTTGGCTCCGTTGCTCTGTCCACTTTCCAGTACAGTTCATGATTTAATCACCGACTCACCTGCGTTACACCTCAGTCCTCTGCATGCTCTTCGGCCCCTTCTCTGCACATTGCTCGTTCCAGCCATCTTGAAGCACCTTGGCTGCTACATCCACTGTGACTTAAGGATGTTACTGTCCATCTTGGCTTCCACCACTGTGACCCTTGCAACTGGGCTTTTGAAATGCCTCCTCCCTGTTTCTATATACACGTTACGCTGCTGAACCTGCAGACTGTGTCGACAGTTTTCTCTAGCTCTCTGCCACGTGGAGACCTGTGGATTCCCATAAACCTTTGACTATTCACTATAACTTCAACACTTATGTTGGTATATGAAACATGGACTTACATCTGACACGGGGTAGTGGACATGCATTTGACACAGGGACTTATATTAACTCGGGCCTATCAAATGGGTCCCACTTACCTTGCATAGCTCGGTAGTCCATTTTGAGCTTCATCTCTAGTGCCTTAGCTTGTCTCTTGTCTTTTGGTTTGGCATCACACACCCACGTGGACTCGGTGTAGCCACATGGATTGACAACGTGGGCCCCCCAATCCCTTTTAGAATTGTTTCGCGGTAAAAAAAATCCTCCTTTTTAATGTTTTGAGGAAAAACATTTATCACACGACATGTAATTAATTTTTAGGGCCTTTATTTGGTTGTTATTATGTCCTTCCTTTGAGTGTCGAAGACGGAGGGCGAAGTCCGGGATTGGCAGGAGGCTAATCCCCCCTCGCAAGAAAAATAAAATATGCCTAAAATTTGATGTTGTTTCCAACGGGTACCCACACAATACCCTTTGCATCCATTTCAGGCACTTTTTTAATGCGTTTGTAGCATTTATTGCATTTTTCCATCAGTTGCGGCAATCGTTTTGATGCTATAATTTTTGACTCGCTACTCATTTTTTAGCGCTTCTTTAGTCAAAGTTACATGATTTTTCACACATTATGTGATTACATTGTCATTTTTGTAAATGCACTAATTTATAAAGTGCCACACTCTGGGGGGTTTACTGTACTCTTAGGCTTTCACACAGATGCATTATTGGCCGAGTCTGATGTCTTGCTTTTGTGCGTCTACATTTTTCATCATGGAGAGTTCTCTTTCTAGACTTGAGCATCGTAGGATTGCCTTACAACCTTCACCACTTCTCATTAGAAGAGGGAACCATTCAGTTTGATGTGCTTCCATGGAACATTACTTCACCCACGAGGGTCTTTTACCCTTCTTGCTTGGGTCAGTTCCCGCACCCGCTGATCATCATCATCTAGAGGACTTCCTTGACACTTGTGACCACTTATTTAGTCACATGATGATGCATGTCTCTCGTTCTCTCTAGTTTCATGTGGCAGACTCAGATCCACCTCACCGTGTTTGGAGCATTCTTCATTCCCTCTATGGAGACCCTTCACATACTGCTACCATTGTTTCTACTGTTGATTTAGTTATCTCCTCTATTTCTTTGTGTGATGACAGTTCCACTGACACAGACTCACATGGTTCTACTTTTTAAGATGAGGATTGTGCATCCAGTTCTGATGTCGAGAGTACTATAGAGGACATCTCTCCTCTTTCTCTCACTATTCCAGAGAGTGTTGAAAATTCCCACATCTCATCAGATATTGATTAGTATCTTATTCAGTCTCATATAGTCATCACACCAGCCTCTTTTCCACCTTCAGTGTGTGAGGCCCATTTCACTCCTCTACCTTCATTAGATGACTCATACCTATCTAACATCACTCTTCTGTTTGTTGAGCCCCCTCATTACGATGAGTATTTGCCTAACCTTAGTCGTATTTTCGCAAGGTCTACTTGTGATGCACTATAGGTCCATCATCCATTTATAGGTGTTTCAGAGGAGTTCATCATCTCTGTTGTTAGGAGTGCCCCTTTTGGGAATCATGTCACTTCCACATTTCCAGAGACCTTCATTGATCCACCCTCAACTATGGATCCCTTTTCTGTTGTGGAGGATGTTTTGTTCCCTTCACATCACTTAGAAATCCTTTTTTGGGTGTTCCTCTTTTTCACTCTGATAGTTCTACGCACGTGGCATTACCTTCGGTTCCTTGGCACTCACTCACTAGACCTATGTCAGACTTCAATGCACTAGACTCAGAGTTCTTCATGCTACTACCTTCTGTTTCCTTTGTGGATTGGGTGGACTTCCAGCATGTCATTTCTTTCCTTCCTAAGGGAAGGCACACAGTTCGTTGCGGGTGGCTCTTCTTCAGTCCAGAGGTAGAGAATCTTGTGATCGACATTCTTCTGGGAGACTTCCTAGAGTTGTAGAGTTTAGATCCATCCATGTCATCTTCTGCATTCCTCTCGTCTCCCTCTTCTTCTCTCTTCTTCTTCTTTCCGAGAGATTGCATCTTTAAACATGGGTACCCTTTCATGCTCATCTAAATCTGGGACCCATATTTGGCATCTTTCTTAGATTAGAGAGTCTTTTGTGGTGAATGTTTTTCCCACTGGGTTTTCCTTCACTGCTTGGGACCTTTTTCTTATTCGTGGGTACCTCATCAGGCTTTGTGTCAGGACCCATTTCTCATTTCTGACTTGCCGCCTCATCCTAAGTTACGATGAAGGGGGGGTGTTGGTGTGTATATTTTCCACATCATTAGGTGAGTCATCTCACTTAGGTGAGATCATCAATCCACCTGTCATTTAGGGGTCATTATGAGATTCTCTTACATGTCAATACATCATATGCATCATTGGGAGTTACACTTCTATTCTGGGAATGTAACTCCCCCTCTCTACTCGATTTATCATGATTGTAGCACTCGGGGTTACTCAGCACCTCCTATATGTACACCCCATTTGATCTATGAGATAAAGGAGAGTTTATGGCTTAAACAGGTACTACTCATGTTTCAAATATTTGCATGCACAGTTGGTTGATGCTCACTCCTCCCAAAATCTCTTCACATTGTTGTTCACATGTCTGTTGATGTGCACGTTGTCCCTCATGATCCTTTCTTGTGGGTTTTAAACCCTCTTTCAGACTAGATCATCGATATAGACAATGACAATCACAATCTCCCCCCTTTGATTTTTGAGGTAAATATTGGGATCGTATGGATTTCTAACAAATCCATGTTGTACGATATGGTCATCAATTTTGATGTACCATGCCTAGGGTGCATGTTTGAGGCCATATAGAGATTTCCTGAGTCTGCATAACTTTGCTTCTTGACTAGGTACTACATATCCTTCAGGTTGAGTCATATAGACTTCTTGTAAATCTTCATTTAAGAAGACACTTTTTACATCCATCTAATGGAATTTCCATCCAAACTATGTAGCTAGAGAAAAGATCATCCTGATCATTTTGATCTTAGTTGTGGGAGAAAATAACTCCTCATAGTCAATGCCTTCCCTTTGTGCATACCCATTTGCTACAAGTCTTGCTTTGTACTTGTCTAATGTCCCATCTGCTTTGTACTTCATTTTGAATATTGACCTACATCTAATGGGTTTCTTCCCTAGTGGAAGATAGACAAGCTGCCAAGTGTTATTTTTCATCACTAATTGATATTCAGAGTCCACGACATCTTTCCAAGATTTTAACTGTAGGGATTCCTGGACTGTAGAGGGCTCATCAGAATCAATAACTCTACTCATCAAATAAAAGTTAACTTCTTCTCTTTATTTACTGCAAGTCCGTGGTCTAGGGGTGGATGTATCTGGTGGAGCATCCATTTTTGCATCTCGTAATGTGCTAGTACACCACTTGGGCATACGTTGAACTATTCCCATGGGTCCCATTTAGAGAGTGTTGAATGAAGGTCATCCAATGAACCCGATGGAGAATAGCTCAGTTAGCGAGAAATGCAATATATCCTACTTGGTCTTTTCAACTTTTTGTAGGGTAGGTGGATGGCTCAGCCAATGATATAACTCGTCATTGCTTGATGCCCTCGGTATGAGCTTGGCCAAATAAAATAACAAATTTCAAGGAACTGGGAAGAAAAACCTCCAAATTTGATAATATACTACTCTAAATACTTATCTAATATTAGAGATAAAATGCCCTATGGGGAGAATTTTTTATTTTTTTTAATTTTGTATACCTGCAAAAAAAATTTCCTGGTGTTGGGTGCACTAGTGCAAAAAAAATTGTGTTCCAAACACCTAGAATGAACAGGAGGATGTGGTGAGGCAGGGATGGGGCTGGGAGGTTACAGGAGGCTACACAGGCTCTCAATTGCTGCAAACACTTCTCCAATCTCATCTATCTCTGAAGCTCTCTCTTTCCACACCTTCTCTACTTCACAGGTCTAGATTCTTTCTCTGGTACCAAATGTAAATTGAGAAACAAGGGTGGAAGCCTGATTAACATTATTAATCACAATCAACAATTTACATATGAATGAGATGCAATACTTATAGGTATTGAAAAACTGACTGCAAATAAGAAATAGAGTTGCACAGGTGCAACCATATTCCTAAATACATAAGCTTCCAATATTACATCCGGGAAGCATAAAAATACAATCAAACAATTATATTGTTAAAACAATATGACAGCTCCCATATTTTTCGAATACAAACAATGAGATGGTTATAATTAAATATAACCATATAAACAATAAATAATAAATTTATTAATATGCAATGCATAATTAATTAGGATAATAATAATATTTTATCCTAAATGGTTTTACCGTATCGCAATGGGGTTACACCTAAACCTAGTCAAGCCATAAACAAATTTAAGTGGTTTAATGAGTGTGATGAAGCTTTTGGTATTTTGCGTCTTTGAGTGTCTCCCAAACTCCTCTTTCACATAGAGTCAACCACATCTCTCAGCCAAGTGTGGAAAACCTGAGAAACCATTTTTAGAAATTTTGACACTATGAGGGGTTATGAACTACAAATCAAACTTATCCACTTAAGTCCTAACATATTTACAACTTTGTAAGATTTCATTACTAAGCTTAAGTCCTTATGATTTTAGATAAAATAATGTGGAACAAAAAATAAGGATGAACAGTTAGTTCTTTCATTGCCCGCCAAACTATTTCCTGACTACTCTATTTCTGTCTACCTTCTATGCTACCAAGAGAGCTCTTGGAGCCACATGGTCTATGCCATATTTATATGACTTTATTGCTGATTTTACTAAGGAGAAATATAAGTTAATAAAAATGGGAATGTTGACGTCCTCCAAAATAATGCAAAAAGTCTTACTAGAATGCGAAAAAAAAATCTTACTAGAAAAATATTATAAACCAAGCAACAAGGATCAAGAAAGAAAGAAGGGTCAAAATTATTCCACCTGTAGATAAAAATATGAAACTTACTCTTCTAGTGATAAGTCCAAGAGAGAAAAGATCAAATGCGGGTATTGCATAGGGAGACATTATGAAAGAATTTTTTGAAGAAAGAAACTGACCAACTCAGAAGTATTCTTGACAAGAACAAAATAGGTGACCCCGAGCCTTCCAGAAAATATTGATCGACCAATGAATCCTCCAATACAAATGGAAAAGTAAAAAAGAAAGAATTAGGAAAGAAGAAAAAATGGAGAACCCTTATCTCAGTTATAACACCACCTTCTATACAGGTTATTGATTTTGGTGCTTCACATCATATGGATTATTCACATGTGGTGTTCAGTTCATTAGAGACATGTTACTTATCTACTATATGATTGGGTGGCAATCGTTCTTCATAAATTTTTGGGAGAGGACATTTTGAAGTGAATACAGGAACATTCAATAATTTTCTTATTATTCCATCACTATCAACTAATATTTTATCAGTCTGCCAGATTACTCACCTTAGTCAAGGCTTTTGGGTTGAGTCCACTTTCGATTCACTCTATGTCAGAGAGCTACACAATGACACTATCATTACGTTGGGTGTAGTCGATCATAAGACTCGACTATATTGTTTATCCTGCTTTATTACTCCTTCAAATTCATAACCAAATTCACATGTACTTGATGACACTTTTGATCTTGAGCACATTTCCAATGAGAACTTCTCTTCTATCCCAAATGACTACATTAGCAATTGGGACCTGCCTCCAATATCTCCTTGTCACCTTCCATTTTTAGAGGAGTTATTTGTTCATTCACCTACTTTTGTTCCACCTCAAAATTTTCAAGGAGCAAGCATCTCGATTTAGGACTTATCACACATGAGGTTTTCTTCTGCTCAGTTATAGCACCCTCTACTTTCTTTCTTCATTTATGCATCAGATACATCATTCCTTCATGGAGCAGTTAACACTTCTACCATACATGAGAAGCATAGTTCCTTGTATAGAAACCCCGCCTTGGTTCGATATCCATCATAAAATTGGTGGCTACCTTAACTTTTCCATGGTGATACACTCTTCAATCCATCTACTTTTAAGCCATAGTAACTCTAGGAAGTTACTTTGCGGGATATGGGATAGATACCCGCAGTTGTAGCTTCAAGTTGGGCTTTCTAGTCATACTATATTTTCTTTGTCTCTCTTTTGGGGGTTAGTTTTTTCCCATAGGGTTTTCTCCTTATATTATATCTTTTTGAGAGATGCATTATACGTGGGTACCTCATCTGGCCTTGTTTTCAAGATTCACTTTCCTTTTTCACTTCTCACCTAAGCTTTACTTATTTGGGGCGTTACTGTTGGATTTATTTTCCTCAGTTTATTTGTGTTATCCTACTTGGGATATTCCACCTCACTTGGATTTTCCACACACTTATGTGATATGTTTGTTTAGGTGTAAACCTGACTCCCACTATTCTAGGTATTGCTCACCACTTGACTAGAATATTTTAGGTGTTGGTTACCACGCGACTACACCATTATATGTTCTTGTTACCAATTTTCTAGGTGGATATGGTCATGATTCTATGAGGAGGTTACACATTCACCTACTATGTATATCTCTTGCATTATTCTATTCGATTGTATTGAGTTGGAGAAATTTCTGTGGTATGCAAAATTTGGGACAGGATGTCCTTACTTTGTGGGCGTACAATATTAATATATTCAGAGATCCCTAGAAACTAAGAGATGTGGGGAATTTTTTTTCCTTTTTAGTCCTGAGGCTGTGATATTTACGAAAGTGCCACGATTCCCAAGTGACACAGTTTGTCAGAAGCAAAAATAGA
The DNA here is from genome assembly GCA_019776745.2 of Taxus chinensis. Classification (NCBI taxonomy): domain Eukaryota; kingdom Viridiplantae; phylum Streptophyta; class Pinopsida; order Cupressales; family Taxaceae; genus Taxus; species Taxus chinensis. The sequence goes on from CM034151.1 coordinate 99,657,940, forward strand.
CCCACCGTTAGATTTCAACACATGCACTCAAACTTAATCTTTTCCTTCCACATTTTGAACCGTGTCAGAAATATCCACCCCTAATTTTAATAGGCAACTCCTTTGGGGTAATAATAAACAATCAAGTTATAAAAACTATTATATCAATTCAATAGTATTATATTTGAAACATTCACTAAGAAACAAATATACATGTTACATATAAATTCTTGTGAAATAAATAAAGCAATGATTTATGGATATATATATATATATATATATATAACCATAAATAGTAATATTAAACTAATGTATAATGTTGACAAAACCATTTTAAATTTTTTATGACCACTTCTTTTACCATAGTAGATCAAAATAAAATAGAATCTACAAATAGGTTTCCATATTTGACCTAGTAATTTTTTTTTATTCCATTGCAGATCCAATATCCATATTAAAAAATCCTAATATCCAAAAATAAAATATAATATATGGAGCCAACACATAAAAAACAAATCTAAGATATTAAAAAACCTCTTCTATAATTTTTACTGGTTACTAAGTAGCTTCCCAATGAGAGGGATGTCCTAAGGATAGGGGAAAATGAATTAGTTTAACATATACTGCAGCATACAAAAAAGAGGAAATTTTTGCATTAGCACGATTCTTTAAATTCTTAAATTTTCTCTACAAGAGAGAAATGGGAAGTTTTAGCAAGAAAAAATTATGAGGGAACATCGGATAACTATATATGTGTGTGTATATGTAGATGTTTTCGTACCCCACTACTAGCCTCAGTTGGAAAGTTGTTCTTTAAGTAGCAGGTTCTTTTAAGTTTCATGAAGATAGTTTTGTTTTTTATGGGTAGACGTTTTTTTACTGGAGCTTTGAACGCGGGGGGGGGGGGGGGGGGGGGGGGAGGGGGGGGGGTTCCCTCCCTTTCAATACAAAATATTCACTGCATCAAAAATGCAAGGAAACCCATATCCAAAAAATGGTGAAACTAAGATACCGAGAGACTATAAATGTAAAAACCATATGATATAACAAAAAATACCCTTAACATTTGAATAATTAGAAAATTCTATCACGTTTTCTTTCTCCTCTATCTCCGGGGCATCTGAACACACTGGTTCCTTCTTCTGGGTACTGGAACGATGTCTCCGGGGCTATAGCATCTCTCATTAGGAAGACATAGGAAGATTTACCCTACACTCGGAGCTGAGCGATAAGTACTTGAACATGGACAATAGTCATAGAAAAAGTATTCAAATCCGAAGGGGCAATGTGAGACAAATCGACATCCTTCAGACGACACTTTTGGTGAACAGTAATTGTAAAATTCCATAGGGACCGATTCCTCATTTCCAATTCTAAGACCAACAAATTCTCCTTCCCCTGCAATAGAGCGCTGAAAATAAGCTGAGGGCATGTAATAGTTGGCGGTAACTTACTCCAACCCTACCGCAAATTCAGGAAAGATTCTATGGTGGGCTATTTTCAGAGCTTTCTCCTTATTTCTTCCCAGAAGAAACAGATGGGTGAAGAAAGTGGAGGCAATCTATGCATTCACTCTCACTTTTCCCATCCCCTTGACATAATCCTTACACAAAATTTGTTCCACAACGTTACCAAATTAACCAGAACAAATACTAAAAATCTTCCGCATCCTGGTTAGAGTAACGTGGCTGTAAAAGACCATCTCCCTAGCTTCTCCCATGAGAAACAGACCGAGATACGGAGGGATTGCCATGAGATCCTTCGCCGAACAACACAAAATGGAATGAAGATAAAAGATACAAGAAATGAATTTAAAATCTTCCCACGAGGAAGATCCCGTCATTAAATGGCATCGAGATTTTCTTCACCCTTTACAATGATGGCCCAGTTAGGCCATTTTGTAATATTATTATCGATTAATTCTTCTTCCACTTGTGTCACCCTGAAATTGGCTATGAAATCAGCTGCAACATCAACCTCTGTTAAAATATGACCTATACTCAACATGGACAAATTTTCTAACAAAAAGAGTGTTAAAAATATAATAATCCAATGCCCAATGGGAGGCATTACCATTTTTATTTCCTGAATAATGACCTGATAATATCTTTCAAAGAGGAGGTGGGAGCATCTGCTCTCTAATTCTAACTTCACCCTGAAGAGGAGTGCTTGAGCCTCAGTTAAGTTTTAGGACCCAACTTGAAAAAAAAAAAACCTACTCTAATAAAAACTCCTATCTCATTGCGAATGATAAACCCCGCCCCTGAAATCAGGGGTTTTCCTCGGAAGCCCCATCGAAAATAATTTTACAAAATCAAAGGGTTGGAAGAAGATAGTTTTTTTAAGTAGCAGGTTCGTATTGATATTTTTGTGAGACCTAATTTTCCAAGTATGTGTAAGTAGTTGTCTGATGGCCTTATTACATCAATCCTACCAAATGAAAACATTTTCTGAATGTGGGTGCTTTAAAAATAATTCACATAATAAACAACCTTCTACCCCTTACTGAAAATATTTCCCTCAGTTCCTCTTAATGCATAATACCCACCTAGATTAGCTCATTTGATGTAGTCTAGGAGTAAGGAACTAGGTTTCCACATGGCTTGTTACATGTTTGAGTCTTCATTATCATTGTTAAATTACTCTGCATTTGTGATCCTTATTTCTTGAGGGTTTCAGACTTCTTCAATTACAAAATTAAACACGATTCACTTACATAAATATATTGGAATTGTAAGCCTAGCCATTATGAATGTATTAATTTTAGGTAATTTTTGTGGAAACTCAAAGTATTTAGTGTTTTTCAATCAAGAGCTTTTATTATATGATATATCTTGATTTTTATGTTAGAGTTATATTTTTAGGGTCGATAGTTTTCTTCTAAATAAATTTAATTAAATTATAAATACATATTTTTGCTTCATTGCTGGGAAAATAAGGATTGCAACATAATAGACAAGTTTATTGAAGAAGTGGTGGAATGCAAGAATACAATTGTATCTATATTTTTGCATGAGGCAAAATCCATTTCAAAAAATATTATTTTCAATTTCATACTCTTATTATGTGTTTACATGTGTTTTTCTTATCAATATGAATGTGTGCATTTTTTATACTCCATTCTATGTACTTCGAATGATCCTTCAAATGGGTATAAGATCCATATTGATTCGGTAACTTATCAGATCTAGATTTAAAAATTAAATTATTCAAATTTTACCCTTCTTAGGATCCTCTAATTGAATTGATGACTCATATACTCGAGACCTCTACTAATGCGGTCAAGGAGAGAGTAACCCCCTCTTCTCTTGCTAGGTATATTTTTTGAACTATTTTCTCTTTGGACATTCTTCTCTGTTGTGATCATGTCACTGGTGCCAAGATTAACAAGGACGAGTGGATGGTTATACAGAACAAGAAAATAGTCTCTTATAAACTACACAAAATCCCATCTCATATGACTCTTGGATCAAAATATTTGGCTTTAGGTTAACTACAGTTATTTGGAGTTTGTGTTGTACAGGTGTTGTTATTTCTTTGTTATCTGGAAGCTTGTTTCTATTATGTTTCTTTCAGTCTTCATCATTTTATCTGGGTTTCGGGCCTTTTAATTTCTTATTAGGGCCCCTAGATAAAAAACATTTACCCTTAGTAAAAAGAAGTTATATGCTTTGAATGGGATATGAGGCAGTGAGTAAGTGAACTCCGGACCCCGACTGCTGATTCTGCCTGCTGCGCCTTCTGTTGTCTCTGGTTCTGGATTGGATGCCGGACCCCTCTGGTCCAGATCGGGGGCCCCTCCTGTCAGGGTCCCTCTCTCCAAAGCCGCCCGACGTATGGTCTAAAGTAGTGGAGGGTTCCACATCGGCTCATAGCTCGGAAAAGCTTTCCCCCTCACTGTCTGATGGGTCCTTTTCCCTGCGCATCCCCCTCTCACATCACGGAAGCTGCTACTGCTTCACGTGATCTGTCCTTGGTGGGTACTCTGATGGGCCCTAGACCCCCTTTGGAGGATATAAAAAAATGGGCTCGACTTAAAATGGCATCCATGTGGAGTGCTAGAAATAGCGGCTATGCCTAATGGTTTCATTTTATTTTCCTTCAACTTGAAAGAAGACTTCGCTAGAGCTCTGCTATGTGGTCCATGGTTTTTCGGCAGGCGGGGTTTCTATCTCAGGAAATGGTCTCCAGGTTTCAACCCACACATGGAATCCATGACCCAAGCCCCAATCTGGGTTCGCCTCCCGGGGCTCCCTCTGGAGTTCTGGCACCCGGCGGTTATTGAAGGTATTGCTCTCTCAATAGGTTCTTTAATTGCTATTGATCAAGCAACAAAAGAAAAAACTAGATTCATTCATGCTCGTTTTTGTGTTAATGCTGATATTAGTTGCCCCTTACCAAAAGATATTGAGCTTATTTCAGACTTTGGAAACTGGAAGCAACCCATTGATTACGAATATATCCCTCAAGCTTGCTCCTTCTACAAAAAACTCGGCCATCGGGCCTCTGGCTGCCCATCTAAACCTCGACCAAAACCCAAGCCCCAAACCCTATCCCCAAAAATAAAAAACAAATTTATACCCAAATCGTCTTCTTTTGAGATCCCGATCATACCCACTTCAAATTCCTTTGCTCTCCTTGAGGATGGAGAAATCAACACATCTTCTGATCCTGCTTCTGAGGTTGTTCCCTCCTCTCTGGCCTTTCAACCTCTCATCCCCCCTTTGCCCTCCTCGGATCTCCCCGCCTCTTCCTCTCTTGGAGAGGTCCTGCTCCTGGCTACCTCCTCCCCTCCCCCTTCGCCTTTTTCAGTTCCTCTTCCCTTCCCTCCCCTTCCTTTGATTCCCTCTTCCCTGGATCCTCTCACCCTGTCTCCCCTCTGTCCGCCTGCTTTAGACTCTGTCCCCTCCCCCTCGGGTCTCTCTTCTGATGATAGTTTCACTCATCGCCTTACTAGAAGCAGCAACAAGAAACCTGATATAGGCCTGGAAAAAGCTCGGGCAGAATTCCGAGCAGTATTAAGCTTCAACAAGAAGCAGCCACAAATGTAGCGCAAGGAACTCAAAGTACAATCCCCATGGTGGTGGGGAGTAAACCCAAACCAAAGAAATGAAGATCATTTCTTGGAATATAAGAGGGCTCAACTCTCTTCAAAAGCAAAGAGTTATCAAAGACATCAAATTTCAACACTCTCCTGATATCTTAATGTTACAGGAAACCAAACTAAAAAAGGAGGATCGCCTCCTTAAACTCTGGCCAGCTGCTTCTTTTGAATATCAACCGTCAACAGGGAACTCAGGGGGGCTTTGTACTATGTGGGATCCCATAAGTCTCAAAGGGGAGTGCCTGTTCAAGCACCCCAATTTTTTATGTATTCTCTTCCAAGAAGTAGGGATGGACTTCTCTTGGATAGCTATCAATGTGTATGCCCCAAATTTGGAGACCCATCGTGGAAAACTTTGGAATGATATCACTAACTTCATCATCACTTGTGGTAAAATTCCCACCCTAATTATGGGCGATTTCAACTACCCTCTTTATTCTTCGGAAAAACAGGGAGGTATGCCTGCCATGCCTGTTAGCATGGAGGCTTTGGCTGACTTCATAAGGGAGAATTCCCTTCTGGATATGGATCTCCATGGCTCTTCTTACACTTGGTCAAACCGCAGAATGGGCAGGAACCACATACAATGCAGATTGGATAGATCTCTAGGCTCTCTGGACTGGATCTCTCTCTTTCCTGACTTCTACCTCAACTCCCTACCTAGGGCGGCCTCTGACCACAGCCCTCTTCTGTTAAGCGCCAATCACAAAATAAATGCCAAGAACCCTCCCTTCAGGTTTGAGCTAGCCTGGCTTGAAAATAACCAGCTGACCCCCCTTGTTGCAAACTGGTGGAATATCAATATTGATGGCACTAATATGTTCAGATTTTCCAGAAAACTCAAAGAAATTAAAAAAAAACTCAAGATATGGAAGTCAAAGGTCTTCGGTAACATCAAGCTTTGCAAGCGGGAGCTAACTCAGAGACTGACAAAAATTTCTGATGAAATAGAGGTTGTTGGTAGATTGGATCATCTTCACCAACAGGAAATCTCTCTACTCAGTGATTATCACAACACTCTTAAAGAAGAAGAGACCTATTGGAGGCAACGTTCTCGTGCCCTTTGGCTAGAGCAGGGAGATCGTAATACCAAATTTTTCCACATCACTGCTTGTAAGCATAAAGCTAGAGACAAGATCCGGGAGTTGGTGTCGTCAGATGGGAACTTGCTAACTGCTGAGTCTGATATATCCAATGAGCTAATATCCTTCTATTCCAATCTCCTCCATGCTGATCTGCCCCCTCCGGAACAATCAATGAATGAAATGCTCCAGCATATTCCGCATCTGGTGTCTCCTGAGATGAATAATAATCTGACCAAGCCTTTTTCTATGGAGGAAATTCATAAGGCAGTTTTTGCTATGAAGAGAGACAAAGCTCCGGGCCCTGACGGCTTTCCTGCCGCCTTCTTTCAAGTCTTTTGGGAAATCATCAAGCAGGACCTCTTCCAAGCAGTTAATGAATTTCAAATGAACAACAATCTGCTTAAGGAATGGAATACCACTTTTGTTGCTCTCGCCCCAAAAGTGCATAACTCTAAAGATGTGTCCAATTTTCGGCCAATAAGTCTTTGTAACACGTCTTACAAGATAATCACTAAGATGTTGGCCTCCAGACTTAAACCTCTAATGTCAGACCTCATCTTTCACAATCAGAACAGCTTCATTAAAGGTCGTCTTATCCAAGGAGGTATAATTACTGTTCATGAGGCTATTCACTCGGCCTTTCTTGCGAAGTCCCCAGGAATGATCTTAAAACTAGATATACAAAAATCCTTTGACAGAGTCAGTTGGCCTTTCCTAATTAAAGTTCTGGAAAAATTTGGTTTCGACAACAAGTGGTGTAGCTGGGTTTTCTCGTGTATCTCGACCCCTTGCTTCTCTATTCTTATTAATGGCATTCCTGCGGGTTTCTTCAAAAGTAGCAGAGGTATCAGGCAAGGTGATCCCCTGTCACCTTTCTTGTTTGTTCTAATGGCGGACTCTCTCAGCAGAGCTTTGGAAGCGGCTAAAAATCAATCCATCATTTCTGGTTTGAAAATCACCTCAAATTGTCCTTCGGCTACTCATAGTCAGTTTGCTGACGACACCTTACTGCTGAGTTTAGCCTCTGTTATTGAAGCCCGGGTAATTATGGATATCCTCTCTCTATACCAATTAGCTTCTCAAAAAATTGTCAACTTCAACAAGAGTAACATTTCCTTCATAAACACACCCCCTAGGTCTCAGAGAAAGATTACTGATATCTTTGGTTGTATTATTGTAGATCTCCCCGCCTCTTATCTTGGCATCCCCCTCTTCCAAGGAAGGCAATCAAAAAATTTATGGAACCCTGTCATTGAAAGGTATCAAAAAAAGCTGGCTGCTTGGAAAGGGGCTCTGCTCAGTCAGGCTGGCAAGCTCCAACTGGTGAAAGCCACTCTTCAAAACCTGCCTACTTACTTCATGTCCCTGCTCAAGATTCCTAGTTCTGTGAGGGAGGTTGTGGAAAAGATTCAAAGGAACTTTCTGTGGTCTGGAACTGAAGATAAGAAAAGGATCCATCTGGTGGCTTGGAAAGAGGTATGTAAGCCAACTCCTCATGGTGGACTCGGTCTTTGAAAAATGAATGAAATGAATGGAGCCCTTCTGGCCAAACTTGCTTGGGAAGTGGCTAAAGGGGACTCTTGTTGGGCCCATCTGCTCAGAACCAAATATCTAGCTAATAACGAAGATCTGCTCACTTCCATGCCTATTAGAGGTTCTGCCATATGGAACTCTATTAGTAGCTCTCTTCCCATCATTCGTGCTGGCACTAAATGGAAATTTGGGAATGGTCGACTCATTGATTTCTGGAGGGATTTTTTGGATTGGAGAAGAACCCCTTGATCTTAATCCTACCTGGAACCCTATTAAGAGAAGCATCATCAATAAACATGGTAGATTAGCTTCGGGCTATTGGAAGATGGTGAACTCCACTCCCTCTTGGGATATTATGGAGTGGGATGATATCAACGATCTGCAGCGTCACCTGCTGTCTTCACTCAAAGTGGTTCTATCTTCCATATACATCCCTTCCTCCCATATTGAGGACGAGATTATTTGGCCCCTCTCCCCGTCGGGCTGTTTCTCTGTTAAGGCTGCTTATCTTTCTTTGCATCGTGCTGACCAAGGACCCCCCCTTTCCAAAGTCTGGCCAAATGAGATCACTCCCAAAATTGGTTTTTTCTCTTGGATCTCCTCCAAGAATGCTTTCCTCTCTGGGGAGAATCTGAAAAGAAGGGGTTTCTCTCTCCCCACAAAATGTGTGTTATGTGCTAATGAAGTGGAGTCCTCTGCTCATCTCTTGATCCATTACTCTTTCTCGCAAATTATTTGGCAGTGGATTTTATCAAGGTTGGGAGTTTATTGGATCTTCCCGGATTCCATTCAGGATACCCTTTCTCAATGGAGCTCTCCTTTCACTCATCCGATTTTGAATTTGGCTTGGAAACTCCTCCTCCCGCATGGATTATGGGGCATATGGAAAGAAAGAAACAGAAGAATCTTCAAAGAAAAAAGTCTTGATCCTTGTCAGGTGGCTATTCAGATTGCTCTGGCTCTCCAAGAAAATATCAACCTGATCATGTGGACCAAATATCAGCAAAAAATCCAAATCTGCTACTCCCTGGAGTGGCAGAAGTTATTATCCATTCAATGTAAAAGTACACACACTGATCGATAATTTAGTCTGCTGGACTCCCCCTCCAAGGGGATGGAAAAAAACTCAACACGGATGGTGCCTCGAAAGGCAATCCTGGTATGTCTGGAGGAGGGGCCATTCTCCGTTGCTCTTCGGGATATATTATTGCTGCCTCTGCTCACAATTTCAATATTGGCTCCAACCATCGTGCGGAAGCTTTGGCAATCCTCAAAGGTCTTGAGATGGCCATCATTTTTGGTAATGATCCTCTCCAAGTTGAAAGTGACTCCCTCAACATCATCAAACTCCTTCAGTCAAATGATCCTGGTCATTGGTCGATTAGAAACATCATTGCTGATATCAGAGTTTTGCAACGATCTTTCCTTCAAGTCCAGTTCCAGCATGTTCTCCGGGAGGGAAATAAAGTGGCCGACCTCCTTGCTAATATTGGTGTCCACATTGAGAATCAGCAAAGGTGGACTGATAACTTCCCGAATGATCTCAGCCAAATCACTCATAATGATAGTCCCCATTGCTGACTGGAAAAGTAAAGGGCTGACTCGGGTCTCAGCTATCTTGATATGGCCTTCTCAAAGGGCAGCGGTAATTATGGCGAAGTTAATGGATGTGACTCTTAACCAGGGGCTTTTGATTAAGGTGCTTTGTTTTGATGCGAGGAATCCCCACCACGAATGGGAATTATCGCCACATTAATCATCTGAGGAGGTAGCGAAAGTGCAATGATAACTTGTCCGGCAGCTATCCTGACCTGTTTAAGCTGGTTTTGCCCTCTTTTACTCTGCTTTTATGTAACTATACTAGCGTTCAATCCATGGGGGGTCAATTGAAGCACCTTGAGCCCGACAACTGCGAGTCGATTAAGAATGATGAAGAGGTGTGGAATATTTTATTGGAAAATGGTATAGCCACCTTCCTGGAAAAAATGACGGGTTATTCTGCGCTGGTTTCCTATGCGGTCACGGCCTCCTGGTCGAAGGGTCGGGTCCAAATCGGCAACACCCGCTTCACCATTTCCACGAATGCCATTGCTGACGCCACCCCCGGCCTTCCTGCTGCAGGTGATATTTACTACAAACGTTCACTGCACGTGGAAATTCAGGATTTTAACGCCCCTGGTGACAGACCGGTGAAATATCTTTCTGGTTATACTCGGGATTCCCTGCCTTCTCCCTGGGACAGAGTGGCAAAGGTCATTATGCGATATTTCACTATCGACGGTAGATACAGGTTGGTTTTCGGTCCTCACCTCTTCATCCTCTCTCATCTTCGATGGGGGAAGAAAATCAATCTTGCGGCCTTCTTGTTTCAGTCTCTTGAACATTCGGTTCAGTTAGCTCAGGAGGGCGAGGGCATCATTCTTCACCAAGGTTTACTTTACCTGCTTTTCTCTGTCGCTACTTCTCACTCTGACTTTCTCCGCTTTCCCCCCAAGTTGGGTCGCCGCCACCACTCCCCTTCTCCTTCTCCTCGCCCCTCCTCCTCCTCCCTCCGCTCCTCTCGGCGTAGGCGTCACCTGCTTCTCTCCTCTGGTTCAGACTCTGATGTGGCTATTGTGAGTCCCCCCCACGCTGCCTCCATCCCCCTGGACATTCCTTCCTTTCCCATGCCCATCTCGTGCTTATTTCTTAGAAGGCACTGAAGCCAGTGGTCGTGCTACCTCCCCTATTTCCAGCCCTGATTTCTCTCAAGCCGCTGATCTCTTGGGCTTGGCTAAGCTATACCCTGACTCCCCGGATTCGGAGCAGTGTGATGTCTCTCAACCGGTTACGGATCCCATCTCCTAGGCTGCTAGATCCAAGGCTCTCCTCGACGAAAAAATTCTTGCTGCTGACACTCTCCACTCCACTCCTTTGATGGAAACAAATCCTGCTGATTCTGAGTTTGCTGACGCTAAAGGAGATCAATGCAAAACCGACATGGTTTCCTCTATTCTAAGCAAGCTCCAGCATGCTTTCAAAGCGCTGAAAGCTTGGGAGGCCTTCACGGAATCCACTAGAAATGCAATTGCGAATGACTGCGCGGATCTTATCAAGCTGGCTGATCTTATTGCTAACGACTCAGGTTCTCCTAGAGCAAAGAACGCAGTTTCCGAGCTGAAAAAGCTCTTTTGATGTATAGTTTCTTTTTCTATGTTTGTTTTTTCTCATCCTCCTTTTTTGGAATCTACTCGGGTATTTTGACTCTGATTCTATTAATGCTAAATCTGGCCTGATGGGCTCGTTTGTATAAGGTTGGGGGACCTTCTAAAACCCTCCTTTTACCCAATATATTCCAAAAAAAGAAAGTTAGTTCAAGTATGGAAAAGGTGAGGTATAACAATATTACTCATTAGATTTCATAGTTTGAAGGAATGAATTATGAGGATTAGAGTATTCATTTGATGTCATCTTTCATGTCTCCAATTTCATGGAATTTAGTGGAAAATGATTTTGTAAAAGAAAAAACTAAAACAATAAATAATTCCCTCACACAAGTAGAGAAATATATTATCAAGGAGTATCCAAAGTGTAATAGATAAGTCATTTTCCCCCACAAATTTAATTAGTAACAAGACATGGGTGAGCATGGAATAATATTCAAAATTTACTTCAAGGAACCATCAAAGTCAAATTGTTAAGATTAGAACATACTTTTTTATTGTTAAGTGCACTCAAGTGGGCACTAGATTACATATATTGTTAGAATATTTGCTCATATGTCGAAGGAATCATGTATTGGATATACAATGAAGAGTAAGAAAAGAACTAAAAGAGTGATCATGTTCAAATTAAGTAGCTCTGAGTAAGTTGCATCCACGCCGTCAAAGTTAGCCAAGGTATAATCATTTCCTCAACCGTTTTGGGTATATCTTGGTCTTACACTCAACAAAAATTGATCCTTTTTGGGATCATTCCAATCCAATCAACTTCACAAATAGACCAAGGGCCTTTCAATAGCTTAGAACATATTTTTAAAAATCACATATAAGATTTTTAGAAATAAAAAGTTATTTTTTTACTCACGAAATGAGTATATAGTAAATAAAGTCATGTATTGTGAAGATACATTAGGAAATCATATAATAGTATAAAATATTTTAAGCAACCATCTATTTAGATTCGACCTTATTTTTGTAGTCATTGAAGAATCAAAAAATCTATCATAAATTTGCATTGATGAGTGTATAAGGATCTTTACAAAAGAATTATCAAAGGTTGAGTAGGATATCAAGTTCTCCCATAGAACATGCATTAAAATTACAATTTTAAAATAAGAGTAGAAAATAAAGAGGAAGAGGTAGAAGAAACAATCATAACCACATTCATAAAGGTGAAACGTATGATAGATCTAATATCTAATGTTATTAGAAGATTTTGTTTTTTCACTACAAGGTCTAGGTGAATGTTAGTGAGGCCCTCTAAATATATCATGAGTAGGAGAAATAGGAATGGATGTATAAGATGAATATTTATTAGCAAAGGGATTATCAAAAGTAGTTTAATATGAGATAACCTTACCCATATTAAATTGATTATCAAATATGATTTTAACACATTGACATATTGTATGAGGTATATCATTAGGTTGTTGAAACCAAGAAAATACTTGAAAAATGTCACATAAAAGGAGGGAATATATAACCATAACAAGTATAGAAATATTATCGAATCACACAATAAAATAAAGAAAAATGTATATAAAATGTCTTATTATCAAAACACATGTTATTTTTTAAATCCTACAAATGCAAGTAATTTGAATGTGCACATATTGTGTTCAGAGATGTTATAGCTTTATACTCTATGAATAAGAGTTAGACCAACAAAAAAATGAATGTTATGTACACGAGGAGATTCATTAAGAACAATATGAGTATAATCAAATACAATATCATGCCTACGAGGTTTATCGGATGTAACTTTAGAAATCAAAACGTCATGTGCATGACCTATGAAATGTAAGGACGATGAGATATATAGGTATGATGCACCTTAGAAGTTTTTTATATTAACAATTATTATGATCATGAAGTGCGCCATTTAATATATTGATCTATGATATATCATTGATGGGTTTAGATTGCCTTATAAGAGATTCAATGTCAATTTTGTTAGAATCAATGTGGTCTTACACGATATGAAAAATATTGAATTATTTGTTAGTAGAATGCCCAACATATCTACGAAATTTACAATAGGCATTAGAATAAAAATCATTACGATACGAACTTATTATAGAAAACTCAACATGGGGAGGGAGAGATGTAAGGTTAAATTCTAGTAGCTTGTGCAAGATGACTTGTGGAAAAGTTGGAAATCAAGTGAATTTCCTTCATGAAGTAACATGTACTAAAGATTTGGAGGTTGAGATATGACATTAATATTGAATTTCTAAAAAATAAATTATCGTTAAGTTTCCCATTCTAATTATAGTTTCATAGAAATTGAGATGAATATATGTTAGGAGCACTAAATGCATACTTCAACTTAATTAAAGTAAGGAGCTTGGCCTCTTACTGTTTTAATGTTTTACATATCACTTCAAAATATTATAATTTTACAAACATGAACTATTCTGGAAAATTATAAATGATACTTTTAGTCAAATCATCTTTAAGCTAATTGTCCATAAGTATTTGTTTCCATTTTAGTAGGTCTAGTGTCATAATGTAAAACATAGTCACTAATGGGTTCATTAAATCATTGTTTCATCTTCTCCATTTGGAAATATTAAATATTTTCACAGATATTGATATAAAAAATGTGAAAGCAATTTACTATCTAAAGGAGTAAAATATCGTATAGAATTCATAGGTAAATCATTGAGCCATTATAGATCATAGATTCCCATACTCCTAGGAAAACATTTAGTAAGTGATTGACTATTATACACATAGTTTATGAAATAAGAATGAAAAGATATAAGATTCTATTCAAGAAAAATTTACCCAAAAGAATGAAAATATAGAAGAGAATATTCAAGAACAATTTACCCATCATAAAAATGAAGCTTAGGTGACACAAAGCGAAGGGGAAAAGGGCATTATTTTGTTTCAGGTACAATTGGATTATCAAGCAATTTAGAAAATTCCATAACATTAGAATCAATAGAGTCACCTCCATATAATGGTAAAATTTTTGCTTGCAAATAAGGAAAAATATGCCCAAAAGAATGTGTTTTAGAAGAGTAAGAATCCTCATTGGTATGTGTAAGGTGATGTTATGATAATAATATCCATAGGTATAAAAAAATTTAACACTTTGAAGGGGGTATAAGATACTCCCAAAGGTATATGAATAGAAATTTTGGTAGTGGTAGATGTAACATCAACAACTCATAAATGAGGTTCCACGTTAGATTTTTGAGAGAGTGTATCACAAGAGGCCTTTCCAACAACATGAAAAGTGATAATATTATTATTATTTTGTTTTTGGTCACAAAGATCACAAAGGAAGTGACTTAAGAGTCAATTTTGGTAATAATATACATAAATTAGCTTTTCATCATCGTTAATTACTTTAGATCTAAGTGGTATCTTAGCTTCAACTTGATGTGTGGGAGGGTCAAAGTTAGAATTAAAATTCTACACATCATTCATCATTTCTCAATTAAATCATGGTTCCCTTAATTAGGGATAAGAGAAGGATCCATCCAATGCATATTCCTTCTAGATCTATTAGTTGATTGGATATTATCAAGCGGTGTCTGATTGAGTTGATTACTACAAACCATGGCATACATATACGGAAAACATTGGCCAAGATAAGTATACAAACTCTAGGGAAGATAGGATTTGAGAAAGGCTAATTTGATTGTCAATAATTTGGTCCACCAAATGATTTGTTCCTAAATAAATAAATAAGGTTTGATTTATCATGTTATTATTTATTAGAGAATTAAAAAACCCTAGAGAAAATCTGTCTCTGAAAACCCTAGTGAACTCACGTCGGTAGGTGCAGAGCAATGACGATGGCAACAATTTTAAGAATAGTGAACCTGGAGGTATGCTTTTTACTCTTCCTATTATTAATGCATTTGGCCCTCTCCAGATCTTGGTTACATCTGGGTGAGGAGGATATGTGAAATACTACAAGTATGATGGAGGATTCTATAATATTTATAGGACTATACAGGAGCATAAAGGGACATCTGGAGGTGTCATTTTTTCTTAGAAGGCTATGACCCAGGGGGAACAAGGGGGATACCTTTCTCCTATCTCTAATATATTCTCTATTAATGGATGGTTTCTCATTCTACCTATGGACTCGAGGGTCATTGGATCTATACCTGTTACGACCACTGTTGACAAGAATATTCCCAATCTTTACATAACTAGTTCTGGAAAGAGTGGTAGTTTCCCTATTACTTCCTCTAAACTAAATACCACTGATCTTGGGGCTATTTTTAATAAATTTGGATATTTTCCTCTGCATTTTATAGTAGGTAACAAAAACATGGAAAAGGTGGATCCCAAGTAAAGCTTTCGTGATGCGGTCATGAAATCTAGTTCGAAACCTATGGCTTATCTAAAATACACCCCCTCTATTATTTTTTGGAGCATAAGTTGTGAAATCTAAAGCTTTTTTCATAAATTTATTTATTTATTTGTAGATTCAACAAATTTTTTCAAGGTTTTTCCACTCTACATGAATGGATTTCAAGCTATTGGAGCCCCATCATGGAAGATAAGCTTTATATTTATCCTACTTCACATGGGTTTTTCATAGTTGTTTTTGCTAAAACCTTAGATAAATATTTAATTTTTGGAAGAGTTTGAGATTTTAAATCCCATTTGCTACTTATGAAACCATAGTTCCCTTTGTTTAACCTGGTGTCTGATACTTTCCAAGTCAATATAGTTTGGATTTATCTACCTTATTTTCCCCTCTAATTTTGGATCAAGAGATGCTTACAAGGATGATGGAGGATTCTCTAATATTTACAGGACTATACAGGAGCATAAAGGGACATCTAGAGGTGTCATTTTGTCTTAGAATGCTATGAACCAGGGGGAACATGGGGTATACCTTTCCCCTTTATTTAATAGATTTTAAATTAATGAATGGATTCTCATTCTACCTATGAACTTGTGGGTCATTGGATCTATGCTTGTTATGGCCTCTGTTGACAACAACATTCCCAATCTTTACTCAACTGGTTCTAGAAACAGTGGCAGTTTCCCTATTACTTCGTCGAAACTAAATACAACTGATCTTTGGGCTATTTTTAATAAATTTGGATATGTTCCTCTGCATGATGTAGTAGGTAACAAAAAGATGGAAAAGGTGGATCAAAAGTAAAGATTTTGGAATGCGGTCATGAAATCTTGTTCTTAGCCTATGGCTTATCTAAAATCCACCCCCTATGTTATTTTTTGGAGAACAAGTTGTACAATCTAAAGCTTTTTTGATAAAAAATTAATTTATTTACAGATTCAATAATTTTTTTCTGGGTTTGTCCACTCTTCATGAATGGATATCAAGCCATTGGAGCCCCATTATGGAAGGTAAGATTTATATTTATCCTACTTCACATGGGTTTTTCATTGTTGTTTTTGCTGAAACCTTAGATATTTAATTTTTGGAAGAGTTTGAGATTTTAAATCCCATTTTCTACTTATGAAATCATAGTTTCCTTTGTTTAAGCCAGTGTATGATAATTTCCAAGTCAAGTCGTTTGGATTCACCTACCTTATTTTTTCCTTTTCCCTCTATTTTTGGATAC